>PVIU01014068.1:0-53417 GCA_004026605.1 Ondatra zibethicus | reverse complement strand
AGCGGACAGCTGATGGAGTTCTTTACTACCATAAAGCAGTGAGCTGGGGAAGAAAATGTAAAGGGGAAGGAAATCTCTGTGATACACTGGAGGTGGGGTCAGGGGGCCTCAGCAAGTGGTCTGGTACAGAACTGGGATGGAAACGGGGGGAAAAGGATTTGGAGACGCTGGCTGAGGAAGAGATGAAGATCTGTAGCTAGCCTCACTGCCTCCTTAGCTGGACTGGCCCGTGGTTCCCAGGGAATGCCCGCACTGGGATAAAGCACTTGGTGGCAGGAAGGTAGTTTCAAGGGAAAGATCTGTGTGGTGCATTGGAAGTGTAGGTAGGGGAAGGGGGAGCTATGGCAGGTGTTCTGCTATGGAGCTGGGGATGAGACTGGGGGATTGCATTTGGAGGAGCTGAAGGAGAGGTGAAGATCTGCAATCAGCCTACCTGCTTCCTTGACCAGAGTGCAACCTTGGCCCTTTTGAGAAAAGGAAGACAACAGCAGCAGCAACAACACTCTAGTGCTATAAGGAGCCATGCAGATGTCACTGGCTCCGGTTCTGTGACTTTATAGAAGACAAACTAAGGCACATATGTGCATCCTGACTGATACAAGCTGATGGATACAACTTAAAAAAGATAATTGGAAAACGAAGCACAGTTTGCTAGTCTTACAACATGCCCGGAGCCATTTCCTGTGCAATGAGCACCTGCTTCACTAAGCACATGAAAAGTCTATGCTGGACGCAGAGCCAGAGCAGAATTTCTAACTCTTTGTAGTGTCTTTCAAAGCTCTTTCATATCTTCATATCTTCAAAGGGATCTGTAACCTGTTACAAAATCTGCTCTATAGAACTTGGCTGTATAGTCACAGATAAATTCAAAATAGTAGTTCGAAGTTGTGACAAATTATTCTAGGCTCATGATATAGCTCTGGAAATTTGAAGTCTATTGAATTGATATAAGATGAAGTGATACTTTAATCCAAAGCATAGTCTTAGTGGGCTGTGGTGATTTGAATGAGAATGGCCCCTGTGGGCTCATATATTTAAATACTTGGTCCCCAGTTGGTAGAACCATTTGGGAAGGATTAGGAGGGTGTGCCCTCATTGGCAGAGGAGTGTCACTAGGGATGGGCTTTCAGATTTCAAAAGCTCATCCTTGCCCAGTTAGTGTGCGCTCTCTCTCTCTCTCTCTCTCTCTCTCTCTCTCTCTCTCTCTCTCTCTCTCTCTCTCTCTCTCTCTCCTACTTGTGGATGAGGATGTAAAATTGCAACTGCTGTCCCAGCACCATGTCTGCCTGCCTGTTGCCATGTTCCCCATCATGATAATCACGGACTCTGACCCTTTGGAACTGCAAGCTCCCATTCTTTCTTCTATAGGTTGCCTTGGTTCAGAGTGCTTTTCACAGCAATAAAAGCGTAGCTAAGACACAGGCTTTTCTGAATGTATAAGTAAAGAATACCACAGCTGGCCGGGCGGTGGTGGTGCACACCTTTAATCCCAGCACTCGGGAGGCAGAGGCAGGCGGATCTTTGTGAGTTCAAGGCCAGCCTGGTCTACAAGAGCTAGTTCCAGGACAGGCTCCAAAGCTACAGAGAAACCCTGTCTCGGAAAAAAAAAAAAAAGAATACCACAGCTGCTAATGAACATGGAACTATGGTGGTGTTTTGTTCCCCATATGCCTTTAAAACATGAGGGTTCCCTCTCTTCCATAGCTTTTTCTCATATTTAGAGCCACCTTTATAGGTATGGCTACTTGGTTCTGTGTCTCTCACCATTTTCCATCTTCTGGCATTTCCTTCTAGTGCTCTACTGCTTGTCTACCTCAAGCCTTACCCCCAGCCTTCTTACCATTCTCCTCTTCTGTTTCCAGACAACATGATTCCCTCAGCTAGCCACAGCCCTGCAACCATTACTGACTCTTTAACTCAAGCCCCATACTCACAACTGTCTTCTGAACATGGTACATATATGACCTTTGGTCCTATCCAAGCCCCACAGAACACAGAGCCTGAGCCCTGGAGCTCTAACTCAGTTTGACCAAAGCAATGTTTAAGGTGCTCCCGTTTCTCTCCTTCCCCGGCTTCCCTTTCCTTTGTACTGATAATCTGTCAGCACATTCCACCTTCCACATTTGTGCTGCTAAATGCTCATGCATGCGTGGGTATGCATACACACTCGCACACATGCGCACATGCACAAATGCATACCTGTACATGCACAAGGTAAAGCTGAAGAACTGAATGGGCCAAAATAACTTATTTAGAAGGAAATAGTTTGCAGTAGTGTCTTATTGCTGTTGAGATAACAGCTATCTTCATACAAAAAGGAAAGCTGTGGTTATGCCAAGAAGCTCATGGATATTGGGATATCAGTATAAAAATGTAACTCACTGGGCATTCTCCTTCTCTCTCTGATTGAAAAGCTTGGTGACTTCTAGAAAAGTGACGAAACAGAGAGCTTTGCTTCTAGAAATGAACTGACTGGCTTGTCCTGTGCCTATAAGTGTGTCCTGTCAAGTGCAAATAGAACCTTGTAAACTTTGCTTTGTTTATGTTCCCAAAAATCACATATAAAATTTATTACAGTTAGTAAACAACCTAAGTTTGAAGCTCAGGTCTCTCAGATCGGATCATTAGAGCTAGGTCACTGGAAAGCCAGATTTGTTTACCTGCTAGTCGTATTGGAGAGGGAACTGAGACCCAGAAAGCTTTGGTGATCTGCCCAAACTCACACAACTGTCTACAGAACTGCAAGGGCCTTGTCTAGATCTTCCAGTCTAGAACTCTGGCATATACCCGCCTTTTAAATACACTGAGTCCCTTTCCTTTGCCCGTCTTTCAGTGGATTCCCAAGCCTGCCAGAAACCCCATACATTCTAATTCTTAATCCATTTTAGTGTACTAGCTACACAGACACATAACCCATAATAAGAAGCAAAGCTATAAATATAGTGGGCATACTTCTCAAAGTTTAAAGAAAAAAGATATCTTCCGATAATGGAGGCTTCTGGTTCTCTGCCAGACTGGCTCCTATCAATACTCTCCAGAGCCATGTCCCCAGTGTCTCCAGTGCTGCAGAAAATATGCAAACACATTCACCTAAGAATTAAGTACAGGAATACTTTATTGCCTAATTTTCTTCTTAAAATCTGACACCTGAGGGAACTGTATTTTAACCACTGATAATTGCCATAGGCTTTCTGCATCCTGTATTTTTCTGAGTTACAGAGCCATGGAGGTGGAAGAAGACTAGTCTAGCGTACCTCTATATGTAGTCAGCAAGAACAAACCAACCTGTGACATTCTGGGATGCTCGAGCCAAGGCTTTCACATAACATGTGATCTAGCTGACATTTCTGCCTGCTGTCTCTTGGCGTTTCCTTTTATTAGTGCTTAGTACAGTGCCTTCTAATCCCACACAGCGTCTTAGGACAGGACTCTTAGTTATAGTGCATACCCCCATAACTTCATTCCCTGCTGCCCTTCAAAATGTTCCTTGACTGTTGGCATGCTAAATATGACCTCATGTCATCAGTAAAGTGATTGGGTGTGCTCACTCAGAAGGTGGAGCTCCCAACCTAGGTGTTAGGGAGTGAGAGTGACGTTGGTCAGATCTATGTACTAACAGAGTGGGAAGGTGTCACATGGCTCCGGACTCCTGAGAAAGATCAAGATGGTACAGAATTGGCAAGGGGCCTGCCCAATATTCCCTGGAATGACCTAATAGGAACAAGGAGAATCACTGATGTCTGCTGCCTGCTCCCCAAATATCCAGTTTATGATTAAAATGAAGCCTAGTGAGTCTATTCCAGGAGCCTCTGGGAACACTGTGGCATATGGCCAAACCTCTCTGTGACGCTCTTTCATTATAACTTTAAAGTAACATATGCTATTTTTTAAGTCTGATCTAATGTTTTGGGTTTTATTTTCTCCTATATTAGAGATTGAACTTAGATTTTCATTCATGCAGGACTGTGTTGTGCTAACATTCCAGCACTGATATACCTTTTCTAATGCTAATGATTTTGTTTTATTCAGCCTTGTTTCAGAACCTGTATTAATAACAGCTAGTGGTATTCTGTTTCTGTTCGTCATAATTCAGAGTTGTGCCCAGATTGTACTGACACTTACCCCTTAGCTTCCATCACATGGGCTCTCTCTCCCTCTCTCTCTCTCCCTCTCCTTCTCTCTCCCTCCGTCCCTCCCTCTGCCCCCCATCGTGTGTGTGGGGGAGGGTATCTTTGGCTACCACAGACATCCAACACACATTACAGCTGTCATATGTACCCTACCTAGACTTTGCCCTTGCTATTGAACATCTTAGAATCCAATTATTATGGAATTCTTTGTAGCTAATTTGAGAGTGGAAGGTTGGTGGCAGGCATCTTATTTTACCAACATGGTCTGTTTTCACCCCCGGTAACATAAGAGTTGATTCTAGTGGGTAAAGGTCATTTTAGGTTTGTTCCTAATTGTCAGAGTACGGCTAAGGAAACTGTTCGAGGAAGGTGCTTTTTTAAAATGACCACCAGGTGTCAGCAGAGGATGTGAAACTATTGGCAGCATCTGCAGTCTTGGTTTTAATTCAATGAAGCCATTCCCATAGGCAGTCAGCCTCCACTGGGCCCCCTACCCTTCAAAATTAGTGTCAAATTCTTTCTCCTCAAATCTGTATCCTATATTTACTCTTTTCTCATATAACATGTAATTCTGTCATGCACATTGATAGATCTATAAAATAGGCTACTGGGACAAGACCGGGGAGTTAGTACCATAACAAATCTCATATGCATTTTATGAAATTTCAAGCAAAGCCTAATTATACAGCATGCATTGTTAACACTACTTTATGTCTTTTCTTCTTTCAAAAAGTAATTTGTGTGTGTGTGTGTGTACCCTACCTAGACTTTGCCCTTGCTATTGAACATCTTAGAATCCAATTATTCTAAGTGCATACACACATGCATACACACTTTGCTGATTTTCTTGAGTTTCTCATCTTGCCTTTTCATTTGGGTAGACTGACAGAAATCTGAGATCTTTAATGTGGAGCATTGAGCTGCAGCAAGGGACAAAACTGCGGAAATACTTTAGCCTCAGTTGGAAAAGTAGTAGTAATTTGAAAACTGTCACTTTTGAATATGTCACCAAGCTATTAATGAATTTAAGGATATAGCAACTGTGGGATGGTGGGGACACAAAGCAACTCATGGCTTCACCAGCCCCAATTGCTGAGGCCTGGGATCTGCAGGGAATGGAAAGCAAGGCCTAACACACAGTCTTGAGCCTGCTACCCTAAAGAAAGGCCTTAAAAATACACAGGGCTAGAATTTAGACATCTTGTAAGATTTCAGTCAGAATGGTTGATGATATTTGACAGCTAGCATTATAAACAATCTCAAGAGATAGATATTCAGACTCTTCTGTTGCTTTATAATGAATAAAGTATTGTGTGACAGCACATCAATAGGGATTCAAAACTAGAATGTTTTCTTCATAGAGATTTTGATGAGAATGGACAAGAATACCCTTGTTCTTCAAATGTAGTTCAGGATGGCCTTGAGACTTGCTCTACCCTCATATGCCATTGAAGAAAGGAGCCAGCATTCTTTCTGGGATCATGCCTAGCCCAGTGCCAGACAGACACACACTGGAAGAATGCCTCTCACACGTGTCTTATGATGTTCTTTAAGAGGCTTTTGAAAATTGTCTTTATTGACTTGATTTCCAATTAATGTAAAAACTACATTCAGGATATGTAAGGGCAGGTCTAATTGCATACCAATCAATGCGCCTTTACTCTGTGACAGTTTGGATAATGGCCTGTGACATTTCTTGATGCTCAGGGAGTCCTTCAACAAGTGTGCCTTGCTCATGTAAGTGTTATTCTTGAAGTGTAATCACATTGCTCTATGTCTATGGTGGTTTGAATGAAAATGGCCCATGAATTTAGGTGCTATATTTGTATATATTTGTATTCCCTCTGTTGCTGAAACTCTTTGGGAAGGATTATGAGGTGTGACATTGTTGGTGGAGGTGTATTATTGGGGGCAGACTTTGAGATTTCAAAATCCCATGCCATCCTTAGTTCTCCCTTTTTGCCTGTGCTTATGGCTCAGGATGTGAGCTCTTAGCTACTGCTGTAGCACTGTGCCTCCCTACCTGCTTGTATGATCCCCACCACGATGATCATGTACTCCCTCTGGAACTTTAAGCTCCAAGTAAACTCTATGTAAGTTGCCTTGACCACATCTCTCTTCACAGCAATAGAAGAGTAACAGAGACAATGTCCATTCTCACCTCTTTTGGCTATAGTTTCATGCTGTCTTCTCTTCCATTTGCAGATCACTGGGGTGATCCTGTTGGCTGTTGGAGTCTGGGGAAAGCTTACTTTGGGCACCTATATCTCCCTTATTGCTGAGAATTCCACAAATGCCCCCTATGTGCTCATCGGAACCGGCACCACAATTGTTGTTTTTGGCCTCTTTGGATGCTTTGCTACATGCCGTGGTAGCCCATGGATGCTGAAACTGGTAAGTTTATTTCAGCATAATGTGCTTTCTCAGTTATTTCCTGTAAAACAATAAATCCACATGATGATGAAGTAGCCCTTCTTGAAGCCTCACACACCGACACAAAAGACTTTAATATTCATTGATTTTAATTTTACACCAGACTCGTAACTAATCCACCTTTCAATCCTCCCAGTGGGAAAAACAATCCCAGACACAGCCTGGCACAGTAAATATAGTCCCAACTTCCTGAGGTAGATTGGCAAAGCACTGGCCATTGATTCCAGTGAACGATTAATGTCTTCTTGGCAAGATGCCCTGTATTAGTCTTGAACTGTGGCTTGGAAATCTCCTCAGGCATTCAATGTGTGGCTTTGGTGAGCAAGAGATCATCCTGAGCCCAAGCACCCTCACATGCCCAACTTCCCATTGGAGCAGGCCTCCCTGTGTCCTTGAGTCTTGTCGTGCAAGGATGCCTGTGTATGCTTTTTCTCTCCCCTCACACTCTCTGGCCCATAGTTGTGGGAGTTCAGCTAAGGTAGACCCTCTCACTCAGAGGACTGATGCAATGACAAGAACGGGCCTGTGCACTCATAGTGAGACAGAGCGGTGATGGTGACGGATCCCTAGACCACGAAAGGCTCTTACTGCGCCTTTAATGGTCATTAGAATCTTAGGGCCCTCCGTTAGCTTTAGCCTTAAGAAATGAAAAACCACAAGCAACAACAACTCGTCCTATATGGAGGCCCAAAGAGGATGTCTCAACACAGCAGTAAATGTCCTTTTTCCCCACTTGCCTTCTTCCCACAGAGCTTTCAGGTAGATAGTAGGCTTTGTATGCACAGAGTAATGATACTTCTGATCATATTTTCTATGACGTCTAAAGAGAAATTGTGTACATAAGGCATCATAACCTCATGCTTCATATTTTAGTGGTTGTGCTGTTTGTAGAGAATTTCATTAATATTTAGAAAACATAAATATTTTAACCCAGTGCTTCCTTAAAATATATGTCACTAAGAAGAGTTATATGTGACCCTGTATGTATTTGTATACTTATAAGTCATATGACCACATTTATAGGTAAGTTATGTGACATTGTGTAGTCCATCCAGATCATCATTTAGGGTCATTACAAACATTCAGAACTGCTATATTTCATTTTGAGAGGAGAAGAAGCAGGTCATAAGACATATGACTTGTTGGTAAGGAATTAATTCCTCTTCCTTTTATCTGTTTTTCAAAGTCAGAAAATGGGGAAAGCCTTCCTAACTCTTAGGTGCTGTGTAACGTCTTTGAACTCAGATGTTTGCCTGCATGTGTACAGAGAGAAGGAGAGAAACAGAGACCCAGAGAAAGAGTGTGTGTATGTTTCCAGCTGGGAAGCACAGGTAGATGAGATGAGAAACACTTGGGATTATTAGTAGTAGTGCCTTGTACTTGTAGAGGCTATAACTGAATTTGAATTTGTAGAGGCTATAAATTCCATTCCATTTTCAGCCCAGAGGCAAGCATCCCCACAAGAGCCTACTGAGGGTACAATGTTCAGGGGTAGCCAAAATAGTGAAGAGGCATGTCCTGCTATATACATCCTGGTCTTTGAAAACAGATAAGACGGTGCACTTCCAAATAAAGTGGGTTTGTAGTCATTTACACTGAGATGTGGCCAAGAAGATGGAGAAATTTTCCCAAATGGCTAATGTGCATACTACTTCTGAAGGCAGGACCAATACCAGCAAATGGAAATTGGAAGTAGGTAGACCAACGGCCGGGGGCAAAGAAGTCTTTCCAGTGACTGGAACAGTTACAAAATAGAATAGGCAGGGCTGGGGTGGCAGTTCAGTGGTATAATACTGGAGGCCCTAAGTTTCACTGCAAAAAGAGTGTAAAAGAGAATTGAAGGGTATCTGCATAGATTGACTTTACAGGTGCTCTCTCACCATTAAGAAGAAGTTGGCTGGCAAGTCTCCCAAACACTACAGAACTATGTCCTGTGACCTCATCTGTAAAGCAGATTTTTTTTCTAGCTTGAATATTTTCATATTGAAAGTAGATGACACTTTGGAGTGGGTAGCCCTTTTAGGTTTCTCCTGATTGGTCTGAGCGGAAGGACACAGTGTCAGTGTTGGCTGAGGTCTCCCCAGCATCCATGCCCCAAAATGTTTGTGCATATTAAAAAGGCAGTTTTCTATGTTGATACTCATGGGTGAAATTCCAAGAAGGCTATTTCCATTTCTGAACTTTCTCTAGGATATTAAGGACTTGTCTAATTGCCCCTAGCAGAAAGGTTTACCCTGAAAAAGCACACTTTTTAAATGTCTGTCTGTTGTTCTGTCTGTCTCAGTCTCTCTCTCTCTCTCTCTCTCTCTCTCTCTCTCTCTCTCTCTCTCTCTCTCTCTGTGTGTGTGTGTGTGTGTGTGTGTGTGTGTGTGTGTATGTGTGTGTGTGTGTGTGTGTGTGTGTGTGTGTGTGTGTGTGTGTGCAGGGGTCTGTATCTGAGTGTGGGCATATGCACCCGAGTACAGGTACCTACAGAGGCCAGAGGGATTGGATGACCCATTTTTCTAACCCTTCAAATCCTGCCTTGTGACTTTGTCCCTGCTTGTTTCATTTTTAGTATGCCATGTTCCTGTCCCTGGTGTTCCTGGCTGAGCTTGTAGCTGGCATTTCTGGATTTGTCTTTCGTCATGAGGTGAGTATATTCATGGTAGAAAACACAGTTCAAGAGGCTTTGTGAAGAGGAGTTTTGAAAATGGATGGAATGCGTAAAGGGTGCATACGGGCTAGCCGGGAATGTCCTCCAAACTTTAGACCCTTCACTGTGGATCCTTCCTTGAGCTTTCTCTGTGACTCTTTCATAAAATGATTCTCCTCTCTGTTTTAAAGCAGTAGCTTCCAATATGGATTCCTTTGAGAGTAGCTATTTGCACAAAGCACATGTATTTCTCTGTAAGATTTCTGGCACTAGAAGCAAGCTGAGATAATTGGCTTGCTTATAAAGCCATTATTCTACCACAGAAAGAGCAGGAACACTGTAGTAGATAGGCGCATGGTAATGGAAACCTAGCACACGGGTCGAGTGCTCCGAGGAGTAGTGTGGCTGCGGCTCGAATTCTAGCAGCATGCCTCCCTGGGCTCTGTTTGTGCGTGCTGAGTTGTATTCTCCAGGAGCTTGCCTTGTGCATGTTCTCTTACTTTCCCTATTATCCTGATTTTGACGTGGACTGTAGGTAGCACCCCAAATGCCAAAGCTACGTTCCAGTACCGGTTTCCTATGATGCTGCATCTAGAGGTAGACTGCCCACTCTTTACTATCAGCTGAAGAGCGAAGGCGGCCAAAATCATGACCTCAAAAGCCCTGATATGTGACCTAAGTACATGTGTAAAAAAGAGAAGTTCTCTTCTCCCTTTTCCACGCAGTCACTAGGGATTTCAGTCTCCCCTTGATCACAAATAAAGGTTGACTTTGACTAAGTGGTGCAACTCATGGGGTGACAGTAGCTCACATTGGTACCATTTGCTTGGACTAATGTCAAGAAGCCTGGATTGCCTATAGGGCAGCCACAGTCTTGTTTCTTGAGCATATGTCCTCAGGGTGACACAAGGCCTATTCTGTATATAATCCCCACCCTGAGATGCAACACAGGAGTGAAATGAGGTGACAGAGTTGGATCTGGTGGCCACTTTGGCTTGTAGCTAAATGTCCCATAGCTGGTGTCTCTTAACTAGCCCATGGACATTATTTCCAGGATTTAGTAAGGAATATGCCTAATTGGGAGAGTTACCATATTTAGCTTTGAGCATGCCACCAGACAATTATTGTCACTTGCTGCTTTCCTAATTCAGAGGCATTTCGCCAATCAGGGGTTAGTTTTGCCACAAGCCACGTGACCCAGTAGACTACCTATCAACTCTCCTTCCTCAGATTTTAAAAATGATCCCAAGGGCAAATATATTCACTGATAAGGAGAAAAGGCTTCGTTAGCTTTCTACTAACAAGAAAAGCTTTTGTCCTTTAGCCTCTCCTCTTTGGGTCTTGGTAATCAGAGTTCAAGTGAGTGATGGCTTTTGTCCCACTCCAGTAAGGGAGAATAGAGGTCAATTTGGAGCCAACACCTCAGTCTTCCCATCCTGCTGGCGGCCTGTCTGCAGAAAGCCAAAGAAGGTCGTGGGAAGGAAGTTTGGTATGGATCAATTCAAAGAAAAATAACCAGCAAAATCATGCCTGAGGTTTGGCCAGTCACCCTTCCAGGCCTTTCAGAACCCACCTCGCCTCTTCAGTAAGCCATCTGCCAGGCGGGCGGGCATGCTTCCTTCGAAATTAGTGGGTGAAAGCAACTTTTTTTTTCTTTAAATCCCTCAGCTAGTTAACCCTTTGGTGAATTTTCTGAGCACCTTTGTCTCAGAAAACCTGGCTTGCCCTCCATAGTCAGCACTTCCTGAGAAAATTTCAGAAGAAATGGTGCTAGGGTAGAAGCTGGGAGGAATCAGAGTCAGTTTAGGCTACAGTGAACTGGAACCGCATTCCCCTTTGTCTTCCGTAGATCAAGGACACCTTCCTGAGGACTTACACGGAGGCCATGCAAAACTACAACGGCAATGATGAGAGGAGCCGGGCCGTGGACCATGTGCAGCGCAGCGTAAGTTCCGGGAAAAGAGATGAGAATGGAGCTTGCATATAAAGTTCCAGGCTTAGACCTCTAAGCCTGGTATCGGCAGCTTAGATCAGTTGCATATGCTGTTCATTCTTCATTCTCTAACTTTTGGTCCAGTTCTGTTCTGAAGAGTTGGTTCCAAACATTTGTCCAGGTTTCGGTTTTCCAGAAAGTTAGCATCAAGAAGACATCCTCTCTCCAGTGTGTCTTATATTGGTAAAAGTGCTGAACATGCCGAGAACACCCCATTTGTCCTGAAAAGCTGCACCGTTGGAAAGGGGCTAAGGTGGTGGATACGTGTCAGTCTAGCTAACAGCTGATGCCTGAAGGTTGGCTCTCTGGAATTGGCATCTCCAGGGTAGACAGAGAAGTCAGGGGAGCAGCATCACCTTGTTGGGGTCCTGTAGTAAGGGTAGAGAGCAGACAAAAAGGGAACTGGGAATCTGTCAGGAATGATCTCCAAAGGGGGAAATGATGTAATTGTATTTAAACTTCAAGAAATTTAAAAATTTGAAACAGTAAGATTTTAAATTTTATTTTGACAACATTTCAGACTTCTAAAAGTCAAAACTATAAGGAACTTTATGCTCACATTTACCAATCAGTAACATTTTTGCTTCATTTGCTTTCAAAGTCTACATGAGAGATCAGAAAACCTTTTCTCAGAAGGGAGAAATAGAAGATACTTCAGGCTATAGGGAAGGGCCTTATATTCTGTCACAACCAACTCTGCAACCACAGCACAAAAGAAACCATGGGCAATAATAGACAACACATAAACAAACAAGCATGGCCAGTTCTCAAAACAGCTTTACAAAAACAATTAGGTAGTAGACTATAGCTTACCAACAGTGGCTTTCTATCCCATATATCAACCATTCTCTCTAAGCTATTTATTTACTTATTATTGTACATCCAGTGGAAAACCTTGAGAAACCATTGCCTGCCCATCAGTGTTCTGGGTGTAATTAATATATGCATTTGCGTGTTTACTAGCACTCTTACACAGTTGTAATGTTTAGCAAGGGCAGGGAGATACTACTTCACTGTGGAGATGATAAGAAAAGCAGCGTAATGTAGCTATTCAGCTTCCTTCTCTGAGCTCAGATGGGCACCAAAAACAAGATGATCGGTAGGTAGAACTTGAGTTCATTTCTTCCGCACCAAAGGCAGGTGCACTATATCGGAAGCCTGGCTGCTCCTTTTTCTTATCAAAGTTTCAGGGCAGAAAGTGAGGAGGCCACATTCAAGCGCGCTTGAATTCTTTTTATTTCCCTGTTAACAGCTGAGCTGCTGTGGCGTGCAGAACTACACCAACTGGAGCAGCAGCCCCTACTTCCAGGATCACGGCATCCCCCCCAGCTGCTGCATGAATGAAACTGACTGTAACCCCCTGGATCTGCACAATCTGACTGTGGCCGCCACCAAAGTGAACCAGAAGGTACCTCTTCCTCTCCGCGCTAGTGGGACGGGCAGGTGCTGCAGGCTCGCAACGACGGTTCCTTTCGTGAAATTAAGACAAATAGGTTAGAAAGGATAGTCTCGGTGGGAGTTGAGCTTCTTCCTTTGTGCTGCTTGCTTGTCTAGGAGAAGCACTTGAGGCTGCTCACTTCTGAAAGAGGAAGCTGTGCCTCCAATTGGTCTCACGTGGCTCTCCCACAGCAAGCAGCTACCAGACACAGCTATGAAGGGTTAGCAAATGGTTTCTGTTAACCTTGATGCCCGTGTCAGACAGAGACAGTTTTCTTTCTTCTTTCTGGGTGCCTTTCTTCTACTTAATATACCATCGAAACATGAAATTATTCACAGCTGGGTGCCAGTCTTTGGCAGGAAGAAGGGAGTAGAGTTGACAGACAGCGTCTGCTTCTGCTAGGAGGGTGGCCTTTATTTTAGGGAGTTCACTGTTGTAGGAGAAGAAATGAACAGCTCCAATTCAACTCACTGTCAACATCCTGATTCCCAAAGAAGCAGCGAGAAAAAAGGATGGTGGGAAGAGGTGTGGAAGTCTGCTCATAGCACAAAGGAGAGAAATGAACTTCCAGTAGTCAGAGAGAAGGGAAATCAATCCTGGATTACTCTTTATAGGGAATGCAGTGAACACATGGCAAAACTGTGTGTGAATGCTATCAGCATTCTTAAACATTTCAAGAAATGCCCTATATAAACTATGATTTGAGAAACAAAAGAGAAGAATGTACTGTTGGATTTGCCTATAGTTAATCAGCCATGGGGCGAATTTTCTTCTCTTACCAAGAAAACATCCTGTTCTTCTAAAGTCGTCACAGTTCTGTGTTATCTGGGCCACCTATTGAATAATTCATAAAGAGATGATAGCCATTCTCTCAAGATTAGAATATTATGAGGTCATTTCTGTATCTTACCCATTTTATATTGGGCTCTGTAACAGGAATGCTGCAAGGCATTGTTGCCGCCCTGGGCGCTCATTTTGCCATTCTGAAATTTTGACTTTGCTCTTGATATGATTCACGAAGAGTGGGTACTGACTGACTATCTCAGCTTCAAGGACACCGACTCCTATTGGAATATTCTGATGAACTCAAACTTTGAGGTTTCCTTTGCCGCTCATAGACTATGTGTGCCTTTTGGATGGGTAATCACCCCTGCTTAGAGAGCCATGTGTATCATTTTGCTGCCATCTTATGGAGTGTGCATACACACCTACTAGCATATGAGAGACGCTTTGATTGATAGATGACAAGAAGTGATCTGTGGGCATGAGCGCTTTGGTTCATGTGGCTTGTAAAAACGGTACCTACCAAATTTTGGTAAATTTCTTTTTTTCACATAAATAACCTCCTTTGTGAAAATTAAGAACCTAGAAATCTGAATTCAGAGGCTAGAGTCAGTTTAAATTCTGAATCAGGCACTTTCTGGTTGTGAGATCTTAGTGAAGTTACTTAACCTTTCTTGGGTTTGTTTTTCCCGTGTATAAACTGTAGATTATAATAGTTCTTGCTCCTTAGAGTTAATATTAGGAATGAATGAAATAAATTATCTAAAGCATAATGCCAGGCACAGAATGAGGTACTCTAGGTATTGTCTTTGATGCAAATGTGATCTCAACAATGTTGAAATTACCTTTACTTTCTCACAATGATCCTTATAGGGAATATTTCCTGTTAGTATC
Organism: Ondatra zibethicus; assembly: GCA_004026605.1. Classification (NCBI taxonomy): domain Eukaryota; kingdom Metazoa; phylum Chordata; class Mammalia; order Rodentia; family Cricetidae; genus Ondatra; species Ondatra zibethicus. The sequence continues at coordinate 39,111 of PVIU01014068.1, read as the reverse complement.
TGAAAGAAAAGCTAGGGGCTGGAGAGATGGCTCAGAGGTTAAGAGAGCTTGTTGCTCTTGCACAGGGCAGGAATTCAGTTCTCAGCACTGAGGTTGGCTGGCCCACCACTGCCTTTAATTCCAGCTCCAAGGAATCTGATGCCCTCTTCTGGCCTCCACAGGCATGTGCTCTTGTGACCACACAAATACACACACACACACACACACACACACACACACACACACACACACAGACATTAAAAGATAAAATGTATCTTGAAAACATAAAAGAAAACTTGGGGCCTATGGTGTATCTGTAATTTGTAAAATTATTTCTAGAAGAAAAGATAGGTATCAATTTTTTGCCATTTTGGTGATAGCCTATACTTTGACCTCACTCCCTAGCCCTACTATAATCCTATTTATTGTTCCCTCAGTGTCTCACAGACTTGGGGAAATTACATAACTACTCTGTCACTGCATTCATACTCTCTCTAACCTGGATCTGGAGAGAAAAGAGAATACAGATGAAATTTGTCTGCTGAATTTCATTAGACTTTCTCATTTAGTGTCTATTTGAACCTCTGGTACAAATTCTTTCTCCTTTCCACATCTTACAGATACCCATATAGAGTGGAATGGAGACAGTAATAGTAGGTGTTCATAAATAAAAGCATCCACCCCCTTAGAAGGACTTGATTACAGCCATATTCTAGATCTATAGGACCCTGCAGTTTAGAATAAACAGATCATTCCTCTAGATCATTTGATGTTTTGAACCCTACTCTCTGATAACACATAAGGATGAACTTTGACTTTGACTTGGTAACTTGGGGACCTCCATTATACAGCTTCTGGGTGGGAAGCAGGTAGGAGGAGGTTCGAACCGTTTCACAGGCTATTGTTTCGTTTAAGGCACAGGTTTTATTTTTCTTTTGCTAGCATGGTGATAAAATGTCTGAGGTTCCGTTAGCTAATTGCACTGGCTAAGCCCCTAGCATAGGAATTTCTTGCTGATTTCTAAGAACAAGAGGAAAAAGGACTGACTCTGCTTGGCAGCTACAGAGATACCTCCAGAACCTTTCTGGAACTTGCCTTCTCCAAATAGTAGAAGTCTCCCACAGGCAGATGCTTTTCCTTTGGTGATTGTTGGTTTAGACGCACCACGAAGACGAGGGAATTAATTGTTCTTTTTCTCAGTGTTTCCTAGGAGACTTAGCAGGTGTCTGGATTTATCTCATGCTTGACAAACAGGCTTTCATATTAGGAAATTGAGAGAGATGGCTGTGGGTAGATAAGCTCATGCTCTAACGCAGGACTTAAGGTTGAACACAAACATGACCTGTGGTTATAGTACAAAGCAATCCTTGCATCTACAGAGCTGGACTTCTTGGAGAGTAGGCCTTAGGACTGAATGATGAATCATAGAAAAACTCCATTAAGGGATGGAAAACATTTTCAAAATCATTCTCATTTTCTCATTTTGGTTTACTCTATTACTGATAGGATGTATTAATCCAGTATCTTCTTTGCAGTAAAACGAGATAACTTTTTGTTTTTTACAGAACAGTAGTTCTTTTTCAAGCTTTAATGGGTATATGAAAACAGCTGGAGACCTTGTTAAAAGTGCATTCAAATTCACTAAAAATGTTTTAGAAGGGAATATCCCAAGCACACAGCAGATGCTGGTTCTACAGGTCTGGGTAGGACCTCCAGTCTGGCATTCCTCCCAAGTTCCATGCTGCTCATTCAGGAAATGCACAAGCTATAACAGGGAGAACTATTCTTGCCACAGCTGAACTCATACCACGCAGTTACTTGTGTTTGTGACTTCTCCTACTGGTTGACAATGAGCATATCAAAAATAAAGTCACTCTTGAAATGTACAAAACTCGAACTGGGATATGACTCAGTGAGAGTGCTCACCTAGTATGTTTGAAGCCCTGTGTTAAAGCCCCCTCACCGGAGAAACAAAAACAAGCAAGCCCCCCTCCCAATAAATCACACTTGTAGAAACACAGATTGGGTTTAAGTACAGAATTAAAGCTATGGTGGAGGGAGCAGAGGAATCTCTGTCAACTAGTTTACAGAATAAAAAAATGGTCCCTGTTGCTTCTATTTGTGTGGGATTATCAGGCTTGTGATTTCATATTTTGGATCAATCTAATGCTGATGATATGGCGCTCATTTCCACACTTGGACATCACTAAGTGAAGAAAGGTGATGGCCAGCTTCGAGAAAAATCATTTGGGGAAAGTGTTAGCTGCTTATCTTCCTGTCTATTGAAGCCTTCCTAACCCATGTGTTTCTCCTTCCTGTTACCTTTTGGAAGGTAATGTGATGTATCATATCACTAGTAAAAGTGAAATCAGCAAGCTTCACCAGAAAGAATCAAATTGTACAACTCCCCATGAGCCAGCAAGCACTTCCCTTCATATTTATATCAGATGGTGAGGAGTATGTTTTGTCAATTGCATTGAATCCATGTTATAGCACTGCTCTAAGCTAATGTAACCTCTCTCTGTAAAGATGCTGTGGATATGATAGACAATATAGAGCAGAAAGCATTGGTAGAACTTCTACACACTATGAGCTTTGTTAAACAAAATTGGAATTTAAAAATGACAGACAGTGGGGGTGGTTGTTGTGGTCATTCAGATGTTATTATGTCTTAGTATGATCTTCCAGAAAAACAAGAACCACTTTGATTCTGTTCATTAAATGTCTTTATTGTTTTTTACACAATTTGTATATTCAAGCCATAGTCCTTTATTGGAAGACTGGATATTCTTTGCTGAATAAGTCCACTCAGAAATAGGTAGATTTGATTAGTTGCATATAAATGAACATTTAAACACACATATCCATGTACATGTTTGCCCATGCACACTTCTAGTTCCACTGTTTGATCTAAAAACCTTTCTTTGTATTATGGAGGATGCAAAATAAGTGGGTATTTCCTACCTGGACTTAGTTGATAAAATATAATCTACCTCAACAACATTTTAATTTTAACATTAAAATGCTGTCAATTGCTCTATTTAGTCATTAATATTTGAAGATTATAGATGAGGAGAAATTTACTTGGTCTTAAGGATAAGGTTAATGACATTCTGAAAGGTGAAGTGACTTACTCAAGGTTACATAGTAAATGTTGACAAAGCTAATTCTAGAATGTAGAGTTTTGTTACTAAGAAAATACCTTAAGGGATTCACCAGGAGTAACTCAAACTTTGTAAAATTTATAGTTATTTGAACACTTTCCTCTGACCAAATGGTTTCTCTTTATCCAAGAGTTCATCATTCCCTGACAAAATGCTAATGGCAGTGTTTGTTTTTGTTTTGAGACAACATCTCATTTTCTAGCCCTGACTGGCCTAGAACTTGCTACATAAACCAAGCTTGTGTCAAACTCACAAAATTCACCTTCCTCTGCCTCCAAAATGCTGGGATTAAGAACATGCACCACAATGACCAGCCCAATGACTGTTCATGAAATTTTCGGCTCAAAGTTTTGGAATAACTTTTGATCTTTGAATGTTTCCATTTGTGTCTCTACAGAGTATACTTCATAGAACTTTTATGTTTCTTGATAAATTTAATCCTACTAATGATAACTCCATAGGTAGAATTATGTCTGGAATTTGCCAGGGAATGTGTGTTAGAAAGGTCTCAGTGAAACAAGATTGACTATATATATTAATTATAATATTAAGGAAGTGTCCTGTGTGGGTTCTTTTTGCTATCCTCTATATTTTTTGTATGTTTGAATTCTTTGTTTGGTTGGTTGGATGGCTGACTGATTGGTTGGTTGGTGGGTGGGTGGGCGGGTTGGCTGGCTGACTGGTTGGCTGGCTGGTTGGCAGGTTGGTTGGTTTGACTACCTGTATTCTCTTTGTAGGGCTGTTATGATCTGGTTACCAGTTTCATGGAAACTAACATGGGGATCATCGCAGGAGTGGCGTTTGGAATCGCATTCTCCCAGGTACTCAGTTGATGATGCCTTTTCCGGTCTCCCAGTCTTGTTTGCCTCCCTGACCTCCAGATTCTCAGCCTGTCTTCCTGTGCTCTGGGGAATGCTGAGAGATGGGGTCAGAGATCCTTGCTCATTAGGCCTCAGGTCATCTGTTTATTGATTTTTTCTTTTTCAACTTAAATGAAGTTTTGCTGTCAAGGGAATATTGGCAACAGTTCAACTAATGACTACCTCCAGTAAAACAACTTGCTTCCTCACAGGTCAAATAGAGGGTAACAGAACAAGGTTCTGGCTTTATTGGACTATAATCAACTCCCAACATCAACTGGCTGGTCTAGATTTGAGAGAGGCTCTTTCCCTGCTTGACCTGTTCTTTTTTTGTTCTTTCTTAGTTCCTTGTGTTACATATGGCATTGCTCCCTTTAAAGGAAGCTCATATTTAGCAATCTTCATCTTATAAGTATTATTTTAATCTTTGGACTTGACTCTTCTGTTTCTTAAGAGGAAACTTAATTATTTGTGTATTAAACTGTCCATCTCCTTATCTCCATTCACATTTTACATACCAGTGGGAGATAAAATTATGCCAATTAAGTAAGCTATACATACTAAAGGATAAAATACATTTAAGCTAATTCTGAAATTTAGCCTTCTTCTAGCCAGTAAGGTCCTGTTTTACTGGCTTCTGATCTCTTGAACAAACGGTATATCCTTGTTATAACATTGCTGTGGGTACAAGGACTTACATGTATAATTAGAAGCTTAATAAGAACTTTATGTTTAACTCAGATTTTTTTACACTACCCAATCATTTTTCACAGAAAGCCCAGTTGATATCTTAGTAGTGACTACAGAATTCCATGTCTCTAGAGGCTATCGCAAAGTCTAACTTTCTCCCTCTGCATCTGTTGTTCTGCTTAGCAATGCAAATGCAGTTTTGTTTTATTCAAACTTGTTCCAGAGGTGTTTCTATTTAAATATGAAATTCAAAGAAAAGTAGCTAAAATGTAACTTTATAGTATAGTAAATTATTACCTACATGGCCCTGGCTTAGACCAAGAAGTACTTGTTAGTATGTCTCTGCCAGGCAGGGCTTAACATTAGAGAAAGTGAAATGCTTTTCTTCCTAAACTGTGTGACATGTCATCTCCCAAGCGTATGTAAGTCACTGTGAGTGTCTCTTGGGTTGCAATTTCAAAATCCTCCTGAAACATACTTCATTGTTTTTGCACTCATGGAGTGAATTAAACCTCCAACATGCCAACACACGGATAAACCAGAGTGGGATCACAAACAGTGCAATTAACTCAGTCTCCAGAGACATTTCAAAGGCAGTTACTGCCCTGAACTTTCTCCCAATTGCTGTAACATTTCAGTAATAACACTTAGCAACATTCTTAATGGCCTAGGGACAATTTCAAGGATCCCAAACCTCGTGACTCATGCAAATGTTAGGATACAATTGGCTGCCTTGAGCATGTAGTTTCAACACAGGTTGTTAACACCAGAAATGTAGAAGTGGTTGGCATGGGGGCATGTGCACGCACACACACACACACGCACACACACACACACACACACACACACACACACCCCTGAAGTCTTCCTTCATGGCTTCCATAGAGAAATAAAGTGACATGATGCCAATACACTACATAAGGAACAGTGATCCTGGGAGCTTGTTGGTGAAGTTTCTTATCTAAGAACATGCCTGTGTAGTTTTATGTGTGGGAGCGAAAGGGTGGGAAGATTCTGTTTTCATCAGTGAGATGCATCAAGTGTTGTCCATGCTTCTCTCGAGCATCCCTGTAAAGGACTTTATGCTTAGACAAGTAGCTAGCTAGCATGCTGATCATTAGTCTAACTGTGCTGTCTTAAAGAAATATGTGACTTGGGAATGTTTGAAGATGCTTGGTGGCAACACTAGAACAATGAAAGAGGAGCTTTGACTCTGAGTATCATGAAAACAGAGTCTCACCAGAGAGCAACACAAATGTTGAGATAAGAAGAGAAATCCCAAAGCCCACTAACATTGTGCATTCCCTACCTTCACTCACATGGCCAGGCAGATCAGAGGCTTGACACACAGTGTGTTCACCTGTGTCTGGGAGGGGAATGGTTGTGGCTGGCTCTTCCCAGCTGGGAGGGAAGTGGATGGATGGTCATGGCTGGTCTTCCTGGCTAGAGATACTAGGAACTGCAGTTATTTGCTATGTCTCCATCATTCAAATTTCTGGAAGATAAGGGATGGCTTCCAGATATCAGTAGATCCAGGACCTCCCTGGGGCAATGGTAGCTAACCACTTCCAAGATGCCTGTTCAGAGGTCCTGGCATCTTGTCCATGGCAAATGCTGGACCAAACACAAATGGTTCCCAGTTTTTTATCTGCACCACCAAGACTGAGTGTCTGGATGGCAAACACGTGGTCTTTGGGAAGGTGAAAGAAGGCATGAACATTGTGGAAGCCATGGAGCATTTTGGGTCCAGGAGTGGCAAGACCAGCAAGAAGATCACCATTTCCGACTATGGACAACTCTAATTCTTTTGACTTGTGGGCTTCTTACCCACCAGTCCATTCCTTCTGTAGCTCAGGAGAGCACCCCAGCCCCATCTGCTCGCAGTACCCTGTAATCTCTGCTCTCACTGAAGTTCTTTGGGTTCCGTATTTTCCTCATTCCCCTTCAAGTCTAGCTGGATTGCAGAGTTAAGTTTATGATTATGAATAAAAACTAAGTAAGAAAAAAAAAAGATGCCTGTTCAGGAAGTATCACCCCGTAGAGCCTAGTCAGTATCCCAGAGGCCAAACTTTACAAATTCTGTTCAGATATGGTAAAGCCAAACTTCACAAATGCTGGTTGTTATGAATTAAAGTGTTCTGCCTTGGTTTCCCTCTACTGAGTAGAGGTCAAAGTGTGGGGGAAAGAATAGCGGCACCCGCCCCCTGCTTTTCTCTCCTCTTTTCCCACTTCTCTGTGTCTGTCTCTCCCTCTCACTTTTCTTCATCTACCTTCCATCTTCTCCTTACCCTGTCTCTATATTCTGTGCTGAGAAACTGGCCTATTGCACACCTGTTGTGCCACATGGGAAAGGAAGTGTAAGGGTGCAAGGAACACGGTGCTGAGTCCAGTTTTCTGACTGAATTGTAAGCAGCACATCCCTTGTTAGCTAAGTTGGCTCAGATCTCCTGTTTGGACGGCAGAGTTTGAGCTAGCACTCCCCCGAGCTCCTATTACCTTTGTCCTCTCAAGGAAAAGCACATTTGGCTGAGCTCGGTGAGCACATCCTGCCCGCCCGATCAATTTACAGTAAGAATTGAGTGTGCTTCGATGGGATGTGTCTGTCCTTTTCTTTGGGAGGAGACAGTCTCACAGTTTATCCCAGACCCTTGGAAGTCACTGTGTAACCCAGGTGAAACTCAGTTCAAAGAATTCCTTCTCCATGGGCCTGGTCTCCCTAATGCTGAGGTTGTAGGCATGAGCCAGCACATCTCTGTCTTTCCCTATGATTTTGATAGCTGCCATCTTCAGAAAGAGAACTTGGGCAGGAAGAGAGGAGAGGCTGGGGGGGGAAGATGGGAGAGAGGGAGGAAGAGGTGATATATGTGTGCTCTTTCTTCTCTGCCATTCCATCTCTCCTCCCCCTCCCTTCCTCTGCCATTCCCTCCTTTTATTAGAAAAGAGATTAAGTCTCCCTAATTCAAAGGCAAAAGGCATTTACCAAGAAATACAGAAGCCACTTCCACCAATTCATCTCCTGGCCTCTCCCCTTATTCCAGGACCTTCCTTGGGGCCTACAGTTTGATGGGATGATTTATTCTGTCAGTAATTCTTTAGGAGTCACTTAATAAGGACCTGTTTCCTTTTCTATATACAGGGCAGAAAAGGGCTGGGGCTAGTCCCAAATACAGAAGTGACTGCAACATTAATCTTTATGAAAACTACCTGTGTAGTTTGAGGAAGATAGCTGAATCTATTAAACCCATTCCCTTATCTGGAAGGCTGAAATTTAAATATTACAAAGAGTTGTGGTAAAGAATCAAAATTTTATTATATCTGAATGTGTTATACACTTTCAATACTCATTTAGTTTTTTATTGGAATATTTTTTCACGCTGTGAAATATATTCTGGAAGTTGCTGTCCTCCAAAAATATCAGTCTATATATAATATATATATACACACACATATATATAATATAGACAGAGACACACTGTAAGTTTCCAAGTCCTTGCTCTCGTGGAGGAATTTAGGTTCTCATTCAGCAACATAACCTGAAAGCTGCAGCCACAATACCTTTGACAACTCCTCAGTAAGTGCATAATATGTATTTTGTGGATGGAATGATGCAGTTGTATTTTCAGAGGTCACTGCTACCTATGTGACAACAAAGCATAGCCAGTTTCTTAAACAGAAGGCACTATTACCATAGGAAAATGGTCTCTGGACTCAAGTGTACCATCCCAGAAATGCCAGTCCTTGAGGTTTATGACTCTTGGTTACTAAAGATGTGACTAAGGGCGTCTTCATACTGCCAGAATCATTTTTCATCAGATTCACCTGTGCCACAGGCTAATCCAAGGCACAAAGAAGAATAGGGGCCAGGGTTCTCTATGGAAGTCGTAAGATACTCTGTGAGTGGTTTTTGTGTGTCCCCTGAAAAACTAGGAGATGGCCCCTGAATGAATGTGGGCCTGTTTAGGCCAGTAATAGCTACGTGATTGAGATACAAACAGAATTTAAAGCTCTGCTTTCCCATTTACCCTCTCCTCACCCACCTCTTACAAGTGATAACTTTGTTATCTCACTGGCAAGTGGGCCCAGTCAAGAATTAAGTCTCAATTCTTGTCTCAAGGAAAAAAAAACCACTATTCTGTCAGCCAAGTATGTTGAAAAATTTGCCAAATATATTTAGCCTTCCAAATAATTCAAAGCTTATGTCTTTGAATTAAAATTTAGCCTTTCCGTTAATATCACACCAACTCTGTGTCATTTAATTATTTTTGTGTTAATCTCACAGCATGATTATATTTTAATACTAGTTGGTATCAGAAGTTGTTCTGAAATGATCAAAGTGCTTCTGGACCTTGTAGCCAGTTTCAAACCTTCCCACTAGTACTTAGACTACCTCAAGCTTAGATACCACAAGTCAAATCCATTTGTTCTTCACTCCTGATATTTGTCCTTTCCACATCAGGAAACCTCCATTTACTAAAAGTTTTATCTAGGGATACGTGTGTATCATGTCAACTCTTTGTATTGACAGATAGATATATGCAGTTATTATGTATCACAGCTAAATACATCTATTTGTGCCTTGATTCTTTTTCATTTGTTTTCCTTGGCAACAGCTGATTGGCATGTTGCTGGCTTGCTGTCTGTCCCGGTTCATCACTGCCAATCAGTATGAAATGGTGTAAAGAGAAGGTAAGTGGCAAATGGGGAGTATTGGGTGTGGGTATTTTTTCCCTTTGGTGCCCATACTACCCTTCAAGTGGTCAGGAAGAGGGCCCAGCCACTGAACTACCCAGTGTTATCCATGTATGGAAATCTCATCTCCTTGTGTTGGGGAGGAGACGGGGCGGGTGCCATTGTGAAAAGGTGAGCATGCTTACTTTTCACCTTGTGCCTCTGGGTTCAAGCTGTTTGTGCTGGTGCGCCACTCACATATTCTCTCTCTCTCTCAGTCTTTCAGAACTATGGAAAAGAGGCCTGTTTTTAAAAGGAACTGCGCAATCTCTGAAAGACTTCCAAAGAACGTTAGAGCACAGTACATAATAGCCCTCCCTGCTCCCCCCCACCCACTGCCCACAACCCCTCCCCCTATGTGCAACTGACACTCCTACCCAGTCTATGCTCTGCCTTTCAGCCCACATCATATGTAGTGTCCATCTTGTGAAGCCCTGTAATGCCACACAGTGTAGCCAGGCCCCCTGCAGCTAGTCATAGTGAGACCCGCCCTAAGGCCCTGTGAGTGCCCGCTCTCTCACATGTACTTGGTCCAACTGTAGGTGACTGGTTATCGCATCATCACTGGCCCCTTGTGGCCCTGCATGTAGTAGGGGAGGCTTCAGTCAGCCCCTCACTGTGGTCCATGAATGCCATGCACCTTTTCCGTAAATAAGCAGATGGTAGTTATCTTTTCTTTTGGCTTAATCTGATTTGGTGTGGTTTTCCCTTTACTGGGATTCTTTCCTACTTTCTTTAGGCTGCCTAGGACATGTGGAGAGACACAGTGGGAGTTATTCATGAGGAGAAAATGGCATGTGGCCTGCATGGTGGAAACCGTTGTTAACATTGGGTGACCTCCTAGCTCAGAATTGTTCCACACGTGGGTTTGGAGAAACAGCTTAGTGTAGGATTTCCTCTCAGAGGAAACTTGTATAATCCTGTTACAAGGCTATGTTGTTACTCCCCTGAAGGCACAGATACTCCTTTTGATTTGCCCCAACTAATTTCTATCATTTTACTTTTTCTTGCTCTCTATTTTTTTTCCTTGCACTGACATTATAGACTTTGAGGACCTCATCAGATAAATTTAAAAGTGAGTGTAGAGGGGAAATGAAAGTCAAAATATTTTTTAAAGATCTTAAAAATAATGCCTCTGTCTAGCATGCCAACAAGAATGCATTGATATTGTGAACATTTGTGATAATATGTATTAATAAATAGAGCAATTACAAATGGCTGTGTTGTGGTTCTTTTCTTTGACTGTGATTACAATCTTTAACACATGTTCCCATCCCATCCTGCTCTTCACGGGATTGGGGGAAAGCCCCATTTTATACATGGATAGCTATCCACATGTATCCCACCTAACCAAAATGCTGGAGGGTTGGGTTTTTATCATGGGTATTTCAGAATCTTGAGTGGGCTATCATGAATAAGAGAGACTGTTGGGCCACAGAGTTAAAGCCTTTGTAGCACTTCGTGCCTCTGCAATTTCTTGAAAGCAATACAAAGATTTCAGCAGAGTTTTTTAAGTCTGAATTCCATTTTAAAATGAAATGAGTATCTGTCACTTCTTTTATCATTTCTATAAACACATATTCTTCCCTCTTTACTTTCTCCTCCAGATCTGATTGAGTATGCATGATCTAAGGAACAATTCAATGTCCCAGTGCCCTAATCTGAATTAAAGTGTGAAATGCTCACATTTGATTTAAATTCCATTTTAATAACAGGTACAATATGATGCATTAATTGTAATCATTGGGTTTTTTCTTCCAGCAGCTCCTGCTGGCATGTGCCACCACAACCAGCACCGATCATTGCTTCTTGATGAGTTGTCAAAAACAGAAGTATGAGTGAAAGCATAAATTTATTAATTAACAAAGTAGTGGATCTGAAAAGCTTTATCCCCCATAGAACAACCTGTAATCAGGGCAATAGTGGCTTTTCCAGCTAAGTGCATTTGTGAGTCTGAACACTGCACACCATAAACCCTACAAGATGTACAAAGGCAGTGCCCCAACATTCATTCACATGTCCCCTTTGGAAGGTCACTGTCTTAGAAACATATGCCTCTCAAAACCTTCTCACTATTTCAGTTTTAAGTTTGCAGTGTATATTAAAATGGGGCTTCTCTGTAAAATCTTAAATATATCTAAGCCCTTGGTTCACCCTCTTGAAAACTGTGGGTTTGTTTGGTCTTTTTAGTGTATTTTGGTAATAAATCTTTCTAAATTGAATTCAGATCTCCGCATTCCATATTTTAATATGAAACATTTGGACTGAGATTGATTTTACTTCAAAATTTAAAGTAGTCACATTTCAACTCTGAATAACCTGTAAACAATGCATAGTCCTCCTTTAAGTAAAATGTAAAAGACCCAAATTTAAAAATCTTCCTTGAATCATTAGAAATAAAATGGCAGACAAGTTGCTAAATATATACCTCAAACTTATTATACATAGTGGAAGCCAGTATACAAAATATTCTTATCACTCCTGAAGTTTCCTATTCTCCATTAGCAACCACACCCCATTTGCCCATCTAGGAACAATGCTCTGTACTCTATTACCAGTGGCTGATTTTGTCTGTTTTTAAACTTCATGCAAATAGAATTGTATATATGGGCTGTTTCATGTACATTCTCTCATCTCCATTGCCATACAGGATTCCACTCCATAAATATGGCACAATTTGTCTGTTTTATTATTGCTGTGCACTTACCTTATTTTCAGGTTTTGGATCATATGAATGGAACAGGAATGAATACTATGGGACATCCTTCTTTATGGCCATAAACACGTGTGTAGAATTACTTGAAAATAATATGTATTTCAAGTCACGAGGTACTGCTTAACATTTTTTCTAAAATAAATGTAATGATTTCTAGTAGGAAGGCCGCTTGGTCATTCTGGCCGTTTAGACCCAAAATAATCACACAGAAACCATATTATTTAAATCACTTCTTGGCCCATTAGCTCTAGCTTCTTATTGGCTAATTCTTACATCTTAATCTAATCCATTTCCAGTATTTTATATTTTACCACGAGGCTTGTGGCCTACCAGCAAGGCTGCAGCATTTCTGTCTCTGGAGGTGGCTCCATGGCTTCTCTCTGACTCCGCCCTTCTTTCTCCCAGCATTCAGCTTAGTTTTCCCCACCTACCTAAGTTCTGCCTTATCAACAGGCCAAGAAAATTTCTTTATTCACCAGTGGTATTCACAGCATACAGAGGGGAATCCCATATCAATGATTTATAATCCAACCAGCAGTACAAAGAGCTCTCTAATTCCATATCCTCCCTAGAACTTATTATTCTCAATGTATTATTTTAGCCATCCAGTGAATATATAGTGGAATGCACTTTAATTTGTCTTCTCCTTGTGACTAATAGTACTGATTACTTATTTTTCTCCCCATTGGCCATTTTGATATCCCCTTGGCAGGTGTTCAAGTAATTTTTGGTTGTCAACAATTCACCAGTCTTTATTGATTTGTAGTAATTAGTTCTTCATATAGTCTAGATACAGGTCCTCTCTTGGATGTACATGTGGCAAATCTTTTCTGTAGTGTGTGTAGTGTGTCTTTCTATGGACTGCCTGCTCCCAAATAATGGCATGGAGGCTTATTTTCAAGTATGAAATCTTGGTCTTAGCTTAGACTTGTTCTCAACTAGCTCTTAAAACTTTATTTTTAAGCTATACTGTTAAATTTAACATCTCCTTGGTGACCTTGCTCCCTTTTCCCATTGACACTGATGCCCACTGACACTGATTTCTCTCTAATGTTCACTTTGTGTGAAATTACAGTTGGTCTAGTCACTTTATTTTGACTTATATTTGCTGAAAGAATTGTTCCCTATGTCTCTCTTTTTAGTGTTTTGCTGTGTAGTTCAGATATGCTTCTCAGTGGCGTATGACTACATCTTTAGGTCAGTCTGTGGCAGCCTTCCTTGACAGCTGAGTCTAGTTATGTGTTATTGTTACTGACACATTTGATTTCATTTCTACCATGTTACTTTTTTTAACATTGTGTATCTTTTTCTTTGTCTTCTCTTGAGTTGTGGTGTCATCCTATTTATTTTTTCAAAAAATATGCATGATATATTTATAGTACAAGATAATTCACACTTCAGTGATCAACATTAATTTCTTAATGTGCATACTTGAAATTTAAAATTAATCAGAATCCCCATCTTCCTTCAAAATGACACCAAGACTGTGGAGTATTTTGATCCCAATCAACCGTCAAAGGCATGGTTTTGTTGCCAGACATTTTTTTCTACAATCGCCTAAACTTAATCCTATTAGTGGCTTTAAAATTTAAATTTTCCTAAATGAGTATCAGTCTCATTTTCTTCATTGCTTCTTACATCTCAGTCCTTTGGGTTTTCGGAATGTGTGTGTATGTGATTAATTACATTGAGAATGCTCGCTACTCTTGCAAAGGATCAGAGTTTGGTTCCCAGCCATCCTTAATTCCAGTTCCAAGGATCCAACCCCACCTTCTGGCCTCTTCAGCCACCTTACACGCACTTAAAAAATAGATAGATAGATGGATAGATGGATAGAAAGATAGATAAAAATATTTTTAAATGAAGGAGATGGATCATTGTCTTAGTGGTTAAGTACACATAACTGCTCTTAAGGAAGACCAGAGTTTGATTCTTAGGACCCACATAAATCAGCTTACAACCACCAATAACTGCAGCTCTGAGGGACCCAGTGCCCTCTACTTTCCTGCATAAGTACACACATACACACACACACACACACACACACACACACACACACACACACACACACTGCTCACATGATTGAGAAAGTGTCCTCGTTTTAAAATCTAGTTTGACATGAGTGACTCCATTCTGTTTTGGTTTCACCTTTTAATGCCTAATACAAACAAGGGTTCAGTCCAAAACAGTGATCTGCTTTAGGTTTTATTTATCAATGTATATTGAATGCGGTTCAGCATCTTTTTATCCAGCTTGTAAAGTTCTGCTTGTATAAGTAGCTCCATCTTCCTTCAGGTTGTCGTGCTGCCAGGACCTATTATTTACATTATTTTTAATGTCTGCTTTCAAGTTTCCCTAATTGTTTCTCATGCAATTTCCCTGACATTTGATGGAGAACTTTGAATGGTGTTCTTAAGAACAATGACAGTCTAACAGTGTCTTTATATCCCTACAATGACATGCAGAATTGATCACTTTTGGGGTTCTCAGATGCCTTTATGAATAATGAATGAATGCACTCACAATCTTTAGCTGGGTGCCAGAAAAGTAACTTATCTTATGTGGATATATTTTCTTTGTTTCATTTCCTCCTTGAGTTTTATTTGTGGATTTAACTCTAGAATTCTGAATTCTGTAGTACTCCATCTTTGTGTCATGTCCTCTTTGCTAGTTAATGAACCATATCTTTATCTCATAGGTATGCCTTCCCAATAAAGAGTTACATGTCTTGAGTAATAATGGTATGATCCCATCTGGATTTTTATGTAGATTTAGAGTGTATCCCTAGATATTACTTTTTAGGTTTTGTTTCTTGAGTGAAGAAATGTGGTAGGTTTTGCCCTCTAACAGAACCTAGTAAGTGTAAAATTGGCTAATGAATAAGAAGAAAAGGATCAAAGAATTGACAAATGAGCTAGTGCTAGTAGCTCTCTGCAGAAAATAGTACTATGCAACATATGCACAGAAGTTTTAGTCTATATACTTTCCAAGGAGTTATACAATCTAATTTAAAATGATTATTTGAAGACGTCCTGAATTTAGACTGCAAGACATGTGAAAAAGAATAATGCATGCACCTTCAAGCAATATTGATTAATTGTTGTGTATAGTATAGCTTAGGAAAGTGCTTGCTGCTAGAATAATTCAGAACTGTAGAGTTAAGTGAAAAAATCGAATACAATACCATCTGTGTGTACAACTGCATTAGGTGTCTATTGCTATTTTCAACTGATAAGTGATGGGATATGCATCACTTATCAGTTGAAAATAGCAACTTCTTATTGTTATAGGTTTGAGGGAATCACCATCCCAGGTTGGCTTAACTAGAGGTTTTTGGCCCTAGAGTTCTTTGATGAGTTAATAGTGAAGCCATTGGTTGGGACTGTAACTGTAACCTACTGTGAAAATTCAACTTGAGGTGGGCAGGTCAGCTTCTAAGTTCAGTCACTTGTTGACAGCCCCTGGTCCCTTGCCACATGTGATTTTCCACAGGGTATCCTTTTGACTGAACAGTTGCTTTACCCCAGGATGAGCAATCAAAGCAAGAGTATCTGAGACAGAAGCCACAATTTTCTATTCTAACATCATTTCAGTAGTACCCAGTTGTTAAAAGTCTTTGAATAAATGTAGCTCATGAAAAGGGAAGAGGTTGATACACAGTTGGAGTTACTAGGAGGTTAGGATTACTGGGCACCATCCTTAGAGCCAACCTACACCAATTCTACTTGGGTTTGCTTCCCCTTGGGACTCGCTGAAAAACTCACATAGATCCTAGGTAATGGCAGCTAAACTAAGCAAAAAGCATGATTTGCACTAACTTTATACTCCATTTTCATGGATCTTAATGTTTTCTGTTTCTTTTATGATGAGCCAAGGCTTTTTAAAATTATCTCAAATAATCCCTTCAGAAATTGTAAGTTCTGGTAAACAAATAAAATGCTACAAGTTTCCAA
Source organism: Ondatra zibethicus (assembly GCA_004026605.1). Lineage (NCBI taxonomy): Eukaryota > Metazoa > Chordata > Mammalia > Rodentia > Cricetidae > Ondatra > Ondatra zibethicus. Next base: position 23,021 of record PVIU01014068.1, on the reverse strand, counting down.
AAAATATCAAACTATCTTTCTCTTCTTCTAATTTCTGGATATCTATCTATGATCTCTTTTTGAAAAAAAAATATATAGTAATGATCACAGTTCCATATTCTCACATATGTCATGATAAAAATTAGCCCCCAAAAGAAATCATTAAAAGTAAATTATTTAGTATTTGATTTTACCCTTTCTTCTGTGAATTTTATTCATTAGGACTAGTCCTCTTATATGATGGTTGATACATTCAAATAAACTTTGTAGTCATTTTCTCTGTACTATCTTTGTGGAAAGAGGACATTGGCAAGCTAATAAATGATCTCAAAAGTACTCTTCAGAATAGTGAGGGTCATCTTTGAGTTGAAGGAATTTGTGAAGCTCATTGTATAGGTCTGCATGTATGGCAATGGGGGCACAGTAAGGAAGAAAATCGTTTTCTTCTTTAAACACTGAGTTCACGGGGGATCAAACTTGGGTCATCATCTCAATCCTCTCCTTGTGGGCAATTGTATCCATCCAGGTTGTTTCAATTACAATATAGATGGCAGTGTCTTCCATTTTCAGTTACCCAACTCGCACTCTTCTTGGAAACTACACATGTGTATATAGTTTAGCTGACAGCAGCTCCAATGGAGAAAAGAGTGTAGAAATCCAGAGTGCTGGTAATGATGTGACTAACAGGCTCAAATCCAGGAGAGGTCCAGATCAGTGTGATTTGAACTAAAAGAAATGAGAATTTGGGTAGATTCCCTTTATGTAATAATTCTGAAAGCAAGTGCTATGTGCTAACCACCACTTTCAGTGTGAGACTACAGTGCTGACAAGACAGGTCAGGCCATTATCTGTTGGGAGAGGCTGCTCCTTCCTTTCCCGGCCACCCAGACTCCTGAAATAATCACTCAGAAACTATTATTTAAATCACTGGACAATAGCTTAAGCATATTTCTGGCTAACTCTTACATTTTAAATTAACCCATTTCTATTATTTTATATTTTACCATGAGGTTTGTGACCTACTGGCAAGGTTCCAGCTGGCAGGTCACATCTTTCCCCTCTGGCACCTACATGGCATCTCACAATGCCGCCTTCTTTCTCCCAGCATTCAGTTTAGTTTTCCCCACCTAGCTCTACTCTTCCCTACACAGCTTCTTTATTCATTAACCAATAAAAGCAACACATAGACAGAGGACTTCCCATACCAATTATCCATATGGAAATTTTGTTTTAAGAGAAGATGGAAAAGAACTGGAGAGATGGCTCAGTGATTAAGAGAACTGGCTGCTCTTTCAAAGGACCTGGGTTCAATTCTCAGCACCCACATGACAGCTCACAAGTGTCTGTAACTCCAGTTCCAGGGAATCTAACACCGTCACATAAAACATACATGCAGTCCAAATACCAATGCACATAAATCTTTTAAAGAGGTATTTTTTAAATGGAAGATGGCAAATAATGTTTTTCTCAATAAGACTAGTGATAGACTTTAAAAAATAAATGTAAGTGGACTGGAGAGATGGCTCAGAGGTTAAGAGCACTGACTGCTCTTCCAGAGGACCTGAGTTCAATTCCCAGCACCCACATGGTAGCTATTAACCACCAATAATGAGTTCTGGTGCCCTCTTCTGGCCTGCAGACACATATGCAGGCAGAACACTGTATACATAAGAAATAAATCATTAAAAAATAGTAAATGTAAATGAGTGACATCGGTGACCCTACTTTAGCAGTTGAACTTTCAGTTTCATTTATGAACCTGGACAGTCAAACTCTGTTACCTCATCTAAGTTCATTTAAAAGTGGCCTGGAATCAGATGGTAGATGCTTAAGGTTTGGGCTCAGGAATTGTGTCTACAAGAGAATAAGAGTATTAAAACTAGCCATTTACAATAATATAAACAAAGCTAACAACTTCCCCAAATTTGGACCCTGAACAATTTTCCAGAAAGACAGTACATCAGTATTTAGAGATCCTCTTACATAAACGTATTGACTTCAGACGAAAAGCATGCGTTTATGTGAGAATATTAACTAAAGGGGTATAATACGATCCTGCTTGATTAACTTAGTGCTCTAGCTCGGGTCCTTCCCCCTTGTCACCCACATCTGTTCTTTTTCACATACAAGGCTTTGTTATAAGGGAGGATTTAAAGAAAGGATAGCCTTAAGAAAAGGTGTTTTTTTTTTCAAAGCATTGTGCTAGATTACCATACTAATGAGAAGGTTCAGAGCTACACAAATGTGATCTTGATCAACACTGGGTGCAGTGTGTGCAGTGTGTGTGTGACCTGAGAGCCTGGTTAGAAAGCAGAATTTCAAGGCACACTCAGAACGAGCATCTACATTTTCTGGAAAGACTTTACAGGATTCATATTCACACAAAGTTGAGAAGTACTTATTTAGGACTTAGACCACTGTTTTCCCAACTTAGCTGTAACTCTGAGTGACCTGAGAGTTGGGTAATTGGCTAGGCCTGGTTTTGTTTTTGTTTTGTTTGTTTGTTTGTTTGTTTGTTTAGTTCTCCAGAGAATTCTGGTGTGCATCCAAGTTTGAGGACACTGATTTAGACCACAAATTGAGCCCTAATGTGATTGGTGTCTAAAAATGTGGGCTGTGTGGCTACCCAAAGAAGCAGATTTATAGTGTGAGTCTATCAGCTACAACCCTCTACCAGTAAAGCAAAATAAGAGCCCCTCACCCAACCTCATCCTTTCACGTGAAAGCTGGTAAGTAATGGAGAATGGCTATTCTGGTAACTGGGTGGGACAAGTGTCAAGGGCATTGAGAATTCCTTTCCAGCAGATGGAATCATTTATCAGCTGGATTCGACAGCAGCGATATCTCATTTATATGCAGTGATTTTTCCCCCCTCTTCGCTAGGGATTAACTCCACAGAAACACTCAGAAAAACTAGCCTGCCTGCTCCTCACCCTATTCAGTTTAAATTTATTTTATGTAATTGTATGCAATAATTTATCTGTGAAATTCCTCCAGGGAAAGAAGCCGCATGGGTAGCTCCAACTGCTGAAGACAGTAAATAGAAAGGTCTTATGCATACATTAAGCCATAAAGCAAACGCAGAGGATTGGTGGACAAGGGAAAGTAGTTACTAACCATTCATAAAAGGATACCTTTGGGTCTCAGCACCCTTCTTCTATCTCTGTCCATCTCCCAGAAATGTGATTTGAACAACTAAATCTATATGAGTACTTCCAGGTTTTTAAATGAATGTCAAATCATGTAAACACGCAAGCCATACACTACTTTAAGAATTCTAATATAGTAAATTCCCCATGGTCCTAAAGCTACATTAACGGAGACATTGTTAGAAGGAGGCGTGTGTGAAGTGAAGTTTTAGCTTGATGCTCAGAAGGCAGGTAGCAGTGAGCTTTTCATTATGATTCAAGCATGCGCAGTTGTAATAACAAGTGAAAACTGGTATTCTGAGAGTCAATGTTGTTTATGTTACAGATATGATAGTACTAACACCTCTGAGTCCTGTGCTCTTCCAAACTGAATGTCCATGGTAGATGAAAATGCCAAAATGTGCTTATACTGCAACTATGGGATTCATAATTCAGATATGTGTTCCATTTTTATACAAGTTTACCATGGAAATACCCACTACAAGTCTACCATTGCACATGGGATCCATAAGTAAATGTAGCATAGCTGATCCACTGGAAATAGGTTATTACAAGTAATTTCGTCCCCACCCACTTTCTCCACAATCTTAGCATTCATTCTCATGTCTGTGACTCTCGTCTAGAGGTAGGTGCTGGGACTTTTCATAAGCCGGAGCCTAAGAGTCTCAACCCTGACTCTTGTCTCTCAAGTAACATGTATTCTATGAGAATGTTTTCAATGAAGGTTTTTTAAATGGGCCTGGAGACATGGCTCACTGGTTAAGAATGCATACTATTCTTTCTGAGGACCCAAATTTGGTTCCCAGCAGCCAGTGTGTGTGTCTCACAAAAATCTTTAACCCCTTCTCCAGGGGATCCAATTCCAAATTCCCTTGCCTAACTTCCATGGGTGAACACACATGCATGTGCGCACACACACATACACACCACAATTAAAACAATCTTTTAAAAATAAAAATAAATCAAGAATTTATAAAAAATAATTTCAGTTTCCCAAGTAACCTTTGTTTTACTTAGTCCCTTCTGGACAATGTATATAGCATAGAATTCTTCTGTGAAATAGTGAACTGAATGGAAGGTTTTTTCATATTTTTTGTCTTCTTGATTCTAGTGCCTCTTTATATCTTCACTGTTTCAAGGAATATATGCTTCCAAAATGATCAAAAATGGTGGTGATGAAAAGGGGAGATGGCAAGACCATTTTTTGTATCACTGAAAACAAAATTATGCATGTTAATTATCAAAATTTGTATTGTGTAAGCATTGCTTACTGATTTTTCATATACTCCTGTCCTGATACTGAATGAAATAATTGGAAAGAGGAAGCAAATGACTCTGGTGTATAAAGCACTTGCCATGCAAGCATGAGGACCAGAGTTTAGATCCCTAGCATCCATATAAAAAGATGAGTGGCATCTTTTTTATGGCATGGAGGCCTGCCTGTAATCTCAGTGCCCCAGAGAGATGGAGGCAGAATTTCTGAGACAAGCTGGCTAGACAGACAAGTCAAATCAGTGAGCTTCAGGTTCAGTGATAGAGTCTGCCTCAGTCAAGAGTGATGGAGTATAACACCTGACATGAATCTCTGGCCTTAACATATACATGCATGTGTACCCACACAAATGTGCACCCACATTCTTCTGAACACACACATATATGCAAAAATATTAGGAAGTTTTGGGTGATAAGCAGTGGTGAGGAGAGATGCATCAGAGGTAGGCAATCTGACCACTGAGGCGGATAGATACAAAGTTAGGCTTTTTGTAGCCTTGTTCACATTTTAACATTAAAAATAAATTGCAAAATGCTTTTGGACAATTTAATATACCAAACGTCCTAGGTTAGGTTGTGGTCAATATGGGTAAAAAGAAAAATGAAGCCAAAGTTAGCAAAGTTCACCAGAAATAGAGTCAGCTGTTTTTGGAATCAAAGCAGTTAATCAATGAGAAAGGAGTTTGAAAACCCCCACCATAGAGAATATTATGTACTGTGTTCCAGGTCACGATTACCATTTCCTCATGAGTTTTAGGTTAATTGCCATTCTACTAGCAACCTGGAGGATGTAATTGTGCAAGTGAACCATTTTGTAGACTATTCCAGAGGCCAGGATGTTTCTCCGAGGCAATAATCCACTGCAGCCTGATTTCCGGCCCGCAGTTGAAATGCGGTGGTGGAGTCTGAGCTGTCAGCCCAAGACTCGGGAATTTGTTTCCATTTTAGCATCAATTCCACTTTTGTAGTGATGTCCTAAGGGAAAAAAAAAAGGATCCTTTCACCAGGAAAGCCCAAATGTGGCTCCAAAGTCCTTTCTCCTAAGCCCATCCACACTCTATCTCTTACATTGAAGCCATCACACTGCTGGTAGTAGAGACTACCAAAAAGTACAGTGGGAAAAAGAGAAGGGAGGCAAAGGAAACACTTAAGGTACATGACTGCTTCACAGAGAGTCCTGAAATCTAGGGGAAAGAACATTTAAAGTTCAAAATAACTACATATGAAAATTAACCAATATAAGCAAGAGAGTGCCATAAATTGTACACAGATGAGCAGTCTAGCCACAGCAGGGATATTAAGCCGAATTCAGTACTGTCTTCTGACTAGGGCTTGATGAGTAAATGTGGGACACACTCTGAAATAGAATCAGCAGCTGGAGACGCAGCCCTGAGTGCTTCGTGTTTTCAGATAGGAAAACAATCGTAACCAGGAGGCCAAAGTTCCTCGGGTCCCACAACTTATGGCAAGGCGGTCTCCCTACAGAGACTAGATAATCATGCTGATGATGAACTATGTTTGGCTTGCTGTTTCTCTATATCTGGTTTAGCTGAAGAAAACCGAGCATTTCCATTTTTCCTGATAATGACAAAACAGCTTTGTTCACTGGCATATTTTGAAGATCTGCTGTCATCCATCCCATTCATGTGAAAACAAACAGGAATTCATTTTAAAACCTCCAAGGCTGTTTTGGGGCTATAAGGAATTAGTGTAGTTGTGGGGGACACTACACAGGCCCAAATATAACCTTGAAGGTTGTAAAATATTCAACATGTATTTTCACTAAAATTTTGTGGCAAGGATAATCGTAGCAGCTTCCTTTACAATAGGTTCACACTAGAATCAACTCAAGTGTCCATTAATGGAAGAATGGATATTGAAACTATACTATATGAATTAAATTCTAAACAACATTAACAAAAAACAAACCTTCACACAATGATATTAATGAATATCTTAGGCAAAATATAAAGTGAAAGAATATACAAAAGAGGATGTTATTCTACTAATATGAAGTTCAAGAGCAGATAAAACTAAGCAGTACTCAGAAGTCACAAGAGTGGTTACAAAGAGCCAGAATAAAATTAGAACTGCCATATGATCCAGCAATCCCACTTCTGGGTATATATCCAGAGGAAATGAAATATGTATCTTAGACAGACATCTAGACTTTCATGCTCATTGCAGCACTATCCATAAAATCAAGATATGGAAACCACATGTGTCCATCAACAAATGGATGGATAAGAAAATATGTGTGCATTGGAATATTAAATCTTTGTAAAGAAAGAAATCCTAACGTTTGATAACACAGATGAACCTGAAAGGCATGCTAAGTGAAAAAAGCCAGACATCACATGACAACTCCTGATTGCATGATTTTACTTTCCAGCTAGAGTTTTAAAAAAGACAAATTTTGTGGAAATAGAACAGAGTGGTAGGAGGCAGGGGTTAGGGGCTTTCTTGTTAAAAGAACAAGTTCAGTTTCAATAAATTCTGGATGTTGAATATACAGCGTAGCGATTATAACTGTTAATGTATACTTCAAATATGCTAAGATGGTAGATATTAATGTTCTCATTACATACACAAAAGGGCTGGAAATGATAACTACCTTGACTGTGGCAATCATTTCACAGTGTATGCATATATAAAAAAGCATACCGTATACCTCAAATATATAAATTTTATTGACAATTATGTATCATTAAGTGAGACATAGGGAGGAAGGATTTTAAAAATCCTATCTTGAGAACCTCTACTTCCCAAATTAACTCCCCAGAATTATCCCTGATTCAGTTATCACTAACGTCTGGTTTTTAGACCCCTCTGCTTCAGTATTGGGAAATGCCTCATTCTGCTCTCAGGCCAAAGCATACCTTTTCTTATTTTGGACAAGCATTTCAGATACTCTGTACACTGGATAGAAGAAATCAAAATTAGCTTCATGTACTCAATTCTATAAAATGTTATTAGCAATTAGCACAGACTTAAGGGGGAGGGGAGTAATTAGCCTTCCTGCTCTGAAAATTAATGGGTCCCTTTCATTATACCCCTAAGGGGTATTTCACCCAATAACATTCCATTTCAGATTAATGTAAAACAAAATGTACATCATTTGAGAATGCTGGTTACATAACGACCACAAATCACAAATCTCGCCAAGATTAACAGAGAAGAGAGATCAAGCAGAATAACACACCATTAATAATTCTAGACAGGATGAAAGCAATGAAACCAGTGTATCAATCATTTCATCAGAATCGAGAAACCATAATATGTTTTGAAAGCATGGCCAGGCTGTGTAAAGTAAGAGTTGAAATAGTTCTTTTTAGGTTAAGCTAAGCTTTTAGGAGTGAGTTGGCAGGGGGTGATGACCAAATAAATGAAATATACTCCATAAATTCCAAAATCTATACACCAAGAAAACATTCAAAGCAGCTCAAGTTACATATCAAGCACTCCAAATGAACCACTAGAGGGCAGAAACAAACAAGCTGGCTACCAGGTTACTCAAAACCATTTGTGGCTTCAAACTGCTGCAATTGCCCCATAGAATTCAAACAGACTTTGTATCTTATTTTTCTGTAACACACCAAGATCCAACTGGGGAGATGATGGTTCTGTGAGCAAAATGCTTAGTGTGCAAACATGAGCTCAGATCTCCAGCACTCATGTAAATTTGGACATGATGGAGCACATCAACAATTCTTAGTACTGCTTCACTGAGCTAGGAAGCCAAGAAAGGAGGATGCCCAGAAGTTTGCAGAGCAGCTACCCTTGGCGTATGGAGCTACAAACAATAAGAGACCCTGTCTCCAACAAGGTGGAAGGTGAGGTCTGATGCTGAAATGTGTCCTGTGACCTCACATGTACTCTGACACATGCATACCTACACCCATACACATAAGAAAGCATGCACACACATGCATCAAAGACGCACACAAGTCTCACACATATGTGCACACACGCACAAAAGAAAATGAAAATAAATGCCAGGAGTCAATATACAATTGACAAATCTCTTCTACCTGATAGGATGCCCAAGTAACTGTTGGCAGGACATACTGGCCCAGGAGTCACAGCAGTTTTGATATGAAGGCACAGACAGCCCTGACTTACCTTCTGTTTTTCTCCACCTCCAGCTTTATATTCCTCTTCATCTCTATTGTAATATTCCCATCTTTTAAAAAGCCAATCATTGTTGGCTTACTCTTGTAGTTCCCTGTACCATTGGGAGACTTTTGGTCTGACTGCGGAAGTAATATCCAAGTGAATCTTACTTTGTAAGAGAGTCCATTGCTACATTTAACCTATATCATGACCCTTGCCTAATAAGTATAGAGTTCACTTCTCCTCTGTGGCATGCTAATATTCAGGCAGAAAAGGTTATGAAAGATCAGGCCCCTAGATTCTTTGTCTTAGCCAACTCAGAACAATTAAGACTTAAAAAAAAAAAGACAGCAAATGCTAGTGTAGATACTGACAAAGAGCGCTTATTCGCTTTCGGTGGGAGCACCAGTTAAAACAGCCACTGTGGAAATCAGTGTGATGGGCCCTCAAGAAAAAAAAAGACTAGAAATCGTTCTACTATAAGATCTATACGCCTTAACAGACTTCCCAAAGCACTTCCATATACTACCACAGACATAGCCGCTCATCCATGTTTACTGCTGTTCCATTCACTATAGTCAAGAAATAGAAGTAGCCTAGATGTCCACAAACTGATGAATAAATAATGAAAATATGGTACATTTACACAAATAGAGTATTATTCCATTGTAAAGATAAGTGAAATCATGAAATTCACTGGTCAACAGATAAAACTAGGAAATATTGTGCTGAGTGCAGTAACCAAGGCCCAGAAAGACAAACATTTCATGGTCTCTCTCATATGTAGGCATTAGCTTTAAATCTTTAGATACATGAGTTTAAACTGGAGTACTCATAGGAGTACAAAAACTAGTAATGAGGCAGGATGGGGATTTCAATAGAATGGGGATGGAACACAGGTGGTATGCGGGTAGAAGGGGAATAATGAACCAGGAAGGGTTAAGTATGGTGGAGGACAGAAGGCAGAGTCCAGGAAGGAGTATAAGGAGGGGAAACTAAGACTAAAGGCCTTTGAAGTGGCATATGGAAACCTGCTGTAGAAGCTTCCTAAAATATATACATATATAAAAGGATTTTATATGAAAGTATCTTATATCAAGGGAGTGGAGACAATTCTTCTCCCAGACCCCATTGTCTAGCAAATCAAAAGACCAGTACTAGCAGTGGGTTACCTCTTTTCGAGTGATGGTCAGTGGGGTCCCACAGACCACCAGACATTACAGACTACTGCCAGTGCCCTTGATTACCCTCCGTACCTTGACAGTAAGACTCTGATGCTGAAGATATCACATACTTGGGTCATAAGACATGGAGAAATCAAACTAGTACAGATCCGAAAGCATCATGCCTCAGCGAGCTAACTGTAATAGAGCTGGGAGTCTGCGCACACTACCGGGAAGGGGAGTAGCCAACATCTCACCCATTTGCAAATCATTTGAGTGATGACAATGACGGCCTGGCAAGACGTGCCCACTGGTGCAGTCATTGGACGAATGTGATGGTAGCATTGAAGCACTCCGATTAGATTTAAGCTCTGTTCCCCAAGATGGAACTCATGTCTGGTAGGGCCAAATCCTGTGGCCAGCTAGACCATAGGCCCTTGAAAAGAACTTAACACTATTATTCTGCTAAATGGACATAGTAATAAACTGCCCACAAGCTCTTATCTTTATACCCATAGATTAATGCATCCCCTCATCAGAGAAGCTTCTTTTTGTCATGAGTGGTGATTAATGAAAGTGACCCACAACTGGTCAAGGTGCAGAGAATAAGAATGTGGTACCGGGTTTCAGATGGGATATCGGCATCATATCCTCTCCCCTCAAGGATCGTCATGTAGAAGGTGGGGTAGAAAGGATATCAAAGCCAGAAGTAGCAGACATCTTCTGTAAAACAGTACCTAATGAATATGACAGAATCATTTCACACATGAGCTCACAGCAGCTATGACTGCATGTACAAGACTTTTGACAGATTAGGCCAGCCAAAATCCCAGCATGGATGAGGGAGGGCTCACAAAATTCCACTCCTGGATAGCTGAGGAGCTATTGGCAATTAATGGATGCTGGGGAAAAAAAAGAATCAGTTTTATACAGGGACACAGCCCCAGGGAAGCTGCTGATACTCCAGTGGGTGGTTCTGTGCCTATGCCCTTAGAAGCAACACTAAGTGGATTTGGTGGGGTTTTAGAAAAGCACATGAAGTTGGAAGGAAAAGTGGTTAGGAGGATAAGGAAGAAATTTCAAGGGAGGCAATGGGTAGTGGATTGTATCAAAACACATGTGCGTTATGAAATTCTCAAATCATGAAAAGTTTATAAAAATTTAAAAGATCAGACTCAGTGACAAACACAAGACATAAATCATGGAACTAGTGCCAGTTTCTGAAAATTTTATTCCAAGAAAACCTACAACGATGTATGGTTTTATAAGGTAATATGAACAGAAGCCATATTATAAAACATAGTCCATCTCTTCCATATATCACTATTATGTGTATGTGTTGTGTGTGTGTGTGTTTTGAAGAACAAAACTGGTGGATTTTTCACTCGGAAAGCTAAACACTTGTGCATCTATTTAAAACTATGTGTGGCCCGTGGAGCTCTCAACCCGTGTCAAATCAGATTCAGAAATGGAGAAATAGAAATTATTTTTCCCATGGCTGTGGCAAAACATCTAATAAAAGCAACTTAGGAAGGGAAAGGGTTTATTTTGGCTTAGAACTAAAGGGTTTTTCACTACATTGTGTGGGGGGGATCATGGTGTTAGGACAGTGAGGCAACTGGTCACATGATGTCCACAATCAGGAAGCAGAGAGTGATGAAGTTGGTGCTTGGCTTGGTTTTTCTTTTTTATTCCTTCTGGGATCCCAGCCCATAAAATGGCACCTTTTCCACCCAATTATTCCATTCTAGATACTTCCATAAACATGCCCAGATGTTTTCCTCCTATGTGATTATAGATCTTAACAACTTGACATCAAGATAGATAGATGATAGATGATAGATAGATAGATAGATAGATAGATAGATAGATAGATAGATAGATAGATAGATTGATCGGACTGACGGAGGGACGGACAGACAGATAGACAGACAGACAGACAGACAGACAGACAGACAGACAGACAGACAGACTGACTGACTGACTGACTGACTGACTGACTGATTGATTGATTGATTGATTGATTGATTGAACAGACAGACAGACAGGCAGGCAGGCATGCAGGCAGGCAGGCAGACAGACAGAGAGACAGATAAAAAGAAAATTGCATTCTATGTGAGATCACAGGGACTTGGATAAGATATTGTTTGGCTGAGAGTGAGGGAGGAAAGTGGGATGGATCATATTTTAGAAAGTGCTTTGCTGGGCTAGAAAGATAGCTCAGAAGTTAAGAGCACTGGCTGCTCTTCCAGAGGTCCTGAGTTCAATTCCCAGCAACTGTATGGTGGCTCATAACCATCTGTAAGGAGATCTTGTGCTCTCTTCTGGCTTGTAGGGATACATGCAGGCAGAACACTGTATAAATAATAAATAAATAAATAAATCTTTTAAAAAGAAGGCACCACAGCAGTTCTGTGTTGCTACTATGTTCAGTGGGGGCTGGGTATAAGGGACAGAACAAGAGGAGAAAACAAGGACCAAACTGCAAGATTTGTATGCTAGACTGAGCTCTGGGGACTCCATCCTTTAAGCAGTCAGGGGATATTTTTAGCAGGGGAAAACCAGCCTTTCTGAAAGGTTTTGAGGAGAATGAGATTAAAGTTAGAAATACTAGTTTGAAAGAGTCTGTGCTTGTTACAGAAATTCTACAAGCCCAGGACACTGACAGTTAGGAAAAGGCAATATTTAGGGCTCAGGTTGGCAGGGCTTTTTAATTGACTGAACATGTGCATGGGCTAAGAGTAGAGGCATATGCGGAAATGCACCTGGAGCTCTCGCTTGGCTGACTGGGAAGACTGAGAGGGCCCAGTGGACATGGAGGATACAGGGATAGGAGCAGGACTGGGGTATAGTATTGAATCCAGTTTTAAATGCATTGAGTGTTTATGTTTTCCAGCAATATCAATGCCTGTCTACCATCCACGTTGTTTCAGCCACGTAAACCTACGCCTGGCTCCAGACAGCTTTAGACTGTTGTAGAAAGGTTTGAAAAGGACTTCACACTGCCATTGAAGAACATTTCGGACTCCTTCCCACGTCACACTGGAGTAAATAGCTCTGTGAGACCTCCTTTGCCTGTAGAAGAGACACAAATATAGCTAACACAGAATTCTTGACCTTATGAGCCATACAATACAGTGTGGGGACAAAGCACATTCTTCAAAGAAGTTAGGTGAAGCCCTAAGGACAAGCCAAATGGTGAGGGAGGGCAAGCTCTCCTGAACTCAGGGTGAACTAAAGGATCAAAGATTTCAAGGACTCGGATGACCTTGAGAGTCACAAATGGCAGATTCACTAAGGATTCACTAAGGACAGGGCACACAGGCCGAGAGGTGAACAACCCAGCATCATCTACTGTGGATGAGGCAGCCACTTCCCACTAGAGAATACACAATGCTCCTGGGAAAGTGGCTCAAAGCAGTGATGCTCACCTGCTGAGTTTGGATCCAATATGAGGGGAAATGGAAAGTTCATTGTGGAAAAGGATCAAGTGGTTTTTCATCTAGAAGAGGTGATTGGGTCTTCTTCAAAAGGGACTGAGAAGAAACATCACTCACTCTCAAAGAGAAATCAAAGCATTGTCTCAGAGAAATTAAGACAATGGGTATCTCTGTCATTTTCTCCTTTTGAAATGGTCTTCATTAATAAATTTTATTTCATTTTCAGAAAGTGCACGCTTTCTGATCTTTCTGTTGTCAGTTCTCCATGATACTGTTTTGTTTTTCATCTTAACTCTCAAACTTCACAGAATAAATCAGTACCTAGCCCATGAGAATCTATAAACTTGGTATTTCATGGTAGCTTTTCTCCTTCACTGAGGCTCTGAGAAGGCTCTGTCCAGACTCTTCAGAAATATGAGCACATTAGCCAAGTGAATGATAAACTGCAATATCAACGTGAGGTGATAAAGCAGAAGAAAATGCAATTGAATTTCTCCCTTATTTAAAATCCTTCAGTCTTACAATTCAATAAAAGAAGGGCTAGCGAGTTAATGGGAAAATGGGCAAAGGGCACAAAGAGGCCTTTCTAAGTGAAAGAATTGCATATGGGTACCAGCACATGAAAAATGCTTCCCTCCATCCTTATACCTCACTAACATCTAAGGAAATGCATATAAAGCAGATGAACCACTGCTTTGTCCCTCTGAAAATTTTTGTGATCATCCACTCCTGGTGAAGGCATAGGGATTCTTGTCCGATGTTAATGGGAGTGTAAACTGGTGTGTCCTCTGGGGAGGACAATTCAACACTGCCTTTTACATTGTAAGTGTCTGCATTTTTTAACCTAGTCATTCTACTTCTAGAAATTTTTCCTGCAGATGTTTTTGCACAAGTGCTTTATGATGTGTGAATGAGGATATCTGGTACTGTACTTTCTGTTGTGGATTCCTCCTGCCCCTTTTCCTATTTGGAAAACAAAATCTGCCTCCTGTGATTAGAGGTTAGAGTCACTGTGGTAGCCACACACACTGAACAGTGCAAAGTCAGGAGCAGAATAGTGGGAATGGAAGAGTGCAGTTGTGATCTTGTCTGGAATGCACAACCTTCGAGAGCCTTCTACACCTTCCCTTAGAGACAGGGGCTTCTCTCTGAAAAATCTTCCCACTATGCAAAAAGCTGTTTCATGAAAACCGGAGCAAATTAATTTAACTGGGGAACATGGTATTGCACTGTAACCCAATCCCAAATACCCCAAAACGGTTTGCAAGTAGAATAATAAATCAATTGAACTGTGAAAGCAAGTTTGTATAAGTAATAAAAATCAATTTGCAAGTGTGTACAAAAATAAAGCCCATTGTTGTTGCCCCAAGGAGCAGAGACTTAGTAGTTCCTTGAAAGGTGAATTCTGCTTTCTGAGCATTTCTTCCCCTTAATATGGGCTCTTGCCTATCTTGCCCTGAAACGGTACTTGAAAATAAATGTGTAGCATATAACATTGTGGGGCACAGTATGAGCTCCACATGGGTGGGTTTGATCACATAGAAACAAAGCATGTTATACAGGCTACAGCTGTGATGCTGCCGGTCCTCGGATCTTGCTTGGCCCACATATGAAAAACAAAAGAGTTGCATTCACCCAGTGCACACCTCAAATCAGCTCTGCATCCTAACATCTGAATAGGCATCATGATTTGAGTAAATTAGCACATATATCTTGCTCTGAAAACTCGGTGTCAATGCATAGTTAAGCATATTTTGCAGAGAAAAATCCACCATAACCAGTTTTTAAAAGGAGTCCTTCCCCCAAATAGCAAACCTTCTCAGAAACAGCTATAGCACAGATTAGTAATTAAATAGAAAATAAATATAGCAAGTTACATTGCAACAAGTAAGACTCCTTTTTAAAAGGTCATGTACCCATAGTTTACATATATTTCTGGGGAGAGAATTCTTAAAAGGCACAAAAGATGCTGTAACAAGATCATTATGGAGAGAGGGAATGAGGTTGAAGATATGGATGTTAACTTTTCACTGGGTAAAAGCAAGATTATTTTTTTAATGCCACAAACAAGGGGCTGGAGACATGGCTCAGTGGATAAGAGCACTTGCTGCTCTTCCAAAGGTTCAGGGTTCAATTCCCAGCGCCCATATCTGATGACTCACAAATGCCTGTGACACCAGTTCCACAGGGTCCGATGCTCTCTTGCCTCCCCAGGCACCTTCATGCACACGATGCACATAAATTCACACAGGCACAGACATGTACATATAAATGAAAAAGAAAAAATATTTTTAAATGGCACAAAGCAGGCAAGATAATTCTTCAGTGGCTAGTGATTTTGTAAAGTCTAGAGAAAGGGGTTAGATATGATTTTCTGCTGGTATAGGGAGGATGCCTTTTCTTAGTTAGGGTTACTATTGCTATGATGGAGCACCATGACCAAAAGCAACTCAAGGAGGAAAGGATTTACTTGCCTTACAATTCAACATCACTGTTCGACATCGAAGGCAGAAACCTAGAGACAAGAGCTGATACAGAGGCCATGGAGGAATGCTACTTACTGACTTGCTCCTCATGGTTTATGCAACCTGCTTTCTTATAGAATTCAGGACCACCAGCCCAGGGATGGCACCACCCACAGTGGACTGGGCCCTCCCCCATCAATGCCCTATAGTCTTGCCTATGTCCCAATCTTATGGAAACATTTTCTTAATTGAGGTTTCTTCTCCCCAACTTTAGCTGTGTCAAGCTGACATAAAACTATCCAACAGACACCCTAACAGCCTACATTTGTAGTTTCCCAAATGTACTATGCATCACTAAACCTGTGCCTTTGTGCTGGGTTTCTCTGAAATTACGTTTCCAAACTCATCTATCAAAACACTCCTTCACAGCCTTTAATATCTAGTTTATATGCACCCTCCTATCATCAACTGTCTTTCATGGCCTCTTCAAATGAAGAGGTCCTGTCCCAACAAGTTCTGTCTGGATGTAATTTCTGAGCTGATGTACAATAAGGGGCTCGTCTAGTGGCTTGAGTTGTCAATTTCTTCTCTGAGAAAGGAGTAACTTAATGTAGGCTATGGGAATCACGAACACTTGTCCCCATCAAGGTGCAAGACTTACAAATGATATGCTGTCTTTCCCAGATTTGACCTATCAAGCTAAACAGCCATTTTCTGGAATGTTTCCCTTAAATATTTTTAAACACAATCCTGGAACTTAGCTCTTCTTGTCTTAGACCACATTAGGACTTGGAAAGTCAAAGCTCTGGCTGTTGTAGGATCATCTATTTTACTTTAATTCGCCAACACATGCTTCTTCTGAAGTGTGGTCCCCACTGTAAAATTAGCTTTGGACTCACAAGCAAACTCTCCATCTAAATACAAGCAAGTTCATAATGCTTCAGTTTTTATTTCTGTTTTAACAACGGGAGAAAAGTCATCTATAAAATGAAGTTCCCATAAGATATTTAGAAGTGTGTCTCCTTCTTTATATCTCCATACCCAAGGCTAAATGACCACAATGAGAGTTATGAGTAACATTCACTACAAAAACAAAAAAGAGCAGCCAATGATGTTCTGAAAAATTAAAACAACACAAAGACAGCAGAACTATAAAAATTAAAACATAAAATATCAATACTGGAAAAGATAAAGGGAACCAAGGTCAGAGACTAGAAAGTCCAGAAATTGAACCATGTGCATGTTACTGCATGATGAAAATGACCACTGCATGATAAAATGACATTCTAATCAGCAGGCTCAGGACTTTAGTCTACTAGAGTATGCTCTAAAATAGTGGATCCTTAGATCCATACCTCACACTGTATAACCATGCACTAGAGCAAGAACTAAATTCACTAGAGAGTTAAATAAAAAAGAAAAAGCCAAGAAAAAGGAAACCATAAGAAAGAACCTTTCAAGAGACATGTATGCCATGGTACGGATGGTGTTTGAGCATCTCTCAAGTCTTCTTATATTAAAATTTAATCGCCACTATAAGATATTAAAAGCATTGCAAACATATTCTGAGCATCCTGATTAGATACAGGGCTTTTCAAACGTGAATATTATTAGATAAGTCCAGTAAGGTAAAACTCCTATGACTAAATCCTAGTGACTTTATAAGAGGAAGCAAGGCCAGAAGAGATGCACATTCACGCACTATTGCTATTTGTGCTTGGTACTCCTCAGGACTGTGTCAGCAAGAAGGCCATCACCACATGATTATATCACAACTATAAATGGTTCTTAGAACAAAAGAACCATATTTTGTTATAACTTAACAAGTCTGTAGTATTCTATTATTTGTGATAGAAAATAGATTAATATAATGGGTCAATAGTTAAGGAAGGTAAAAAGATGACTCATAAGAAAACTTTTATAAATAGCTTCTAAAACATCAAAGAAATATACATAATTTCAATTCTAATTCTACAAATAAAAACAAAAATTATGAGATAATGTGTCTCACTTCTTGAATTGACAAAAATCCAAACATGTAAGACCATTGTCTTATAGGGTTTTACTGCTGTGAAGAGACACCATGATCACAGTAACTCTTATAAAGGAAAACATTTAGTTGGAGCTGGCTTACAGTTCAGAGGTTTAGTCCATTGTCATTATGACTGGGAGAAAAGTAGCATGCAGGCAGACATGGTGCTGGAGAAAGATTCGAGAGTTCTACATCTGGATCTGAAGGCAGCAGGAAAACCCAGTGAGCCAATGGACCTAGCTTGAGATTCTGAAACTTCCAAGCTCTCCCTCAATGACACACTTCCTCCATTAAAGCCACACCTCCTCGGGCTGCCACTTCCTGTGAGCCTATGGAGGCCATTTTCATTAAGACCCTCACAGTTCACTCCCTGGCCCCCATAGGCTTGTATCCATATCATAATGCAAAACTGCATTCAGCCCAACTTTAAAAATTCACAATAATCTATCACGGTCTTCACATTGTTTAAAAGTCCAAAGTTCAAAGTCTCTTCTGAAACTCATGGCAATCTCTTCACTGTAATCCCTATAAAATCAAAATGAAAAAAGCAGATCACACACTTCCAGCATACAATGGGAAAGGATACATATTGCCATTCCAAAACACAGGGAAGGGAACAACATAGTGAGGAAATACTGGAACAAAGCAAGATCAAAACCAGCCTGGCAAACTCCAAACTCTGCATCTCCATGCATGATGTCAAAGAGCTCTTTAGATAGCCATCTACGTTCAGCTCGGTTGACTGCAACACACTCCCTTCTCTTGGTCTGTTTCCACTCCCTTTTAGCAGCTCTCCTCAACAGGTATCCCACAGCTCCGGCATCTTCCAACACCTTAAGATCTCCAAGGCAATCCAGGCTTCAGCTTCATAGCTTAACATAATGGCCTCTCTAGACCTCCATTCAGGGACACCCCTGACATATGCCTGGCCTCAGCAGACTTCCTTAGTCAAGGAGGGAGATTCCATAACCCCTTTCTTGTTTCCTTGATGTTAAAGCTGAAACTACCAAATTCTACTTCTTGCTAGGGCTGGAACATGGCCCCTTTCTTCAAATACATTTTCATGGGCTTTCTGTTTTTGATGGTTTCCTTCACTGCCTAAGCTTGGCTATCCTGGAACTTGATCTGTAGTCCAGGCTGGCCTTGAACTCAGAGATCCACGTGCCTCTTCCCACTAGGTGCTAAGGTTAAAGGCTTGCACCACCACTCCTGCCCCTAAGCTTTTCTTTAATTCCTTTCCACAAATTGGAAGCTTAGCTGGGTGGGGTCTTTCCTGAGGTAATTGTTCCCTTCATTTTTTATTTTTTGTTTTGTTTTTCAAGACAGGATTTCTCTGTATATCCTTGGAGATCCTGGAAGTCATTCTGTAGTCCAGACTGGCCTCAAACTCAGAGATCTATCTGCCTCTGCCTTCTGAGTGCTGGGATTAAAGGCAGGCACCACAACTGCCCTGAACTGCCCTGCAGATCAGGCATTTAAAAAAAAAAAAAAAAAAAAAACTTTTCCTGGTGCGCCTTTTCTCCTCAAACTGTATTTTTCCTTGTTCAGTTTGCTCCTTTTCATTATAGATCTGCATAAGTGTGGCCATTAATAACCAAGTAGCACAGTCAATACTAGGCTGTCTGGAAATCTCCTTCACCAAAGCTATTACTCCATAACTCTTCAATTTAACCTCACACAGATTTTTTTGGACAAGGGCCAAAAAAGCCACATTCTTCATCAACATATCACAAGAATGGTCTCTAGGCCACATACTAATATTCTTCTCCCCTGAAGCCTCTTGAGACAAATTCCCACAATTCAAATCACTCTCGACACCACTGTCTCCCATGTCCCTCCTATTATGGCCCGTTAAGACCTGCTTAAGCATTCAACTGTTTTCCTAATCCAGTGTGCCAAAGTTCACATTCTTCTAAAACAAAACCATAACTGGGCCTGTCACAGCAATATCCCAGTCCCCAGTATCAATATCTGTCTTAAGATTTTATTTCTGTGATGAGACACCATGACCATGACAACTCTTAGGAAGGGAAACATTTAATTGGGGCTGGCTTAAAGTTCAGAGATTTAGTCCATTATCAGTCATGGTGGGAAGCACAGCAGCACACAGGCAGACATGGTGCTGGAGAGGGAGCCAAGAGTTCTACATGTGTCTGAAGGCAGTAGGAAGAGTGGGTGAGCCAATGGGCCTGGTTTGAGCTTCTGAAACCTCAAGCCGCACCCCCCCCCCAGTGAGACAGTTTCTCCAACAAGGCCACACCTTGTCCAGCAAGGCCACACCTAGTCCAACAAGGTCACCTCTAATAATGCCACTCCCTAGGAGCCTGTGGGGGCCCTTTTCATTCAAACTATCATAACATTTTCTATTGGTAAAGTTTGGGTCAGCAGCTACTATCATATTACAGGCAGAAATGCAAATGTCTTAACTCATATTGAGGGCAAATAGACACTCTCAGAATTGAAAATGTAAATTTGCCACTTGAAATTATTTTATAGATAGATCTGCTTCTGCAAACAGTGACACACATTCATGATTATTCTCTGTGGCACTATCTAAAAATCAAAAAAACTAGATACATGGTGGAGAAATGAGTCAGTGGTTAAGATCACATACTGCCCTTGTAGAGCACTGGATTTTGGTTCCCAGCACCCATATCAGGTGGCTCACAATCACATGCAACTCCAGGTTCTGGAGATCCAACACTCTCCTCTGGACTCTGCTGGAACCTAAACACATGTGTGAATACCCACACACATATACACATAATTTAAAAATAAATACTTTTGAAAGGAAAGGCTGGACATAGCCTAGTTGTTCTTTAACAGGAAACAGACAAAGTTTGTCATGTGCACACAATGGAAGACTGTGCAGCTGTTAAAGTGTCATGAAGATGCTGTGTTGAAACTGCCAATGTTAAGGAGAAACCCCTGCATGGTATATTACATGAAGTAAACAGTGCATTGCCATACAGTGTATAGTTTCTTTGGTGTGGGAAATGGAAAACATGACTAATTACTTATATCTGCTCACATTTGCTCAAGGAAACACAATGAATTATTATGTTTTTTAGTTAAAGGGGGCAGGAAGGGGGAGTGCTGCATGGAGCTACACCTTAATGCACTTTTCTTATTACTTTAACTTTTCACAGTTGTGAATATACACCTTTTGCTAAAAATATAAATAAGAATTTACAATATATACTCTAGAAATTTTGTCAAATACACACACACACAGGGATGAAGCAAAGCTTGTTCTTATAAAATCTGTGTGTCACTGGATTGTGAATTATGCCTCCTTATTAAAATCTACTGTGAGCCTTCGTTTCCTATGACAGCTTTGCGATATGTCAAAGAGCTATGTCATTGTTAATAGGAAAGATCTGGAGAGTTCAAGTGTTCCTTTGTTAGAGCCACAAATTAGAGAAACAAAAACAGATAATAGGTACAACATACATTCCCATCAGTTATCCATTGAGTAGCCATATGTAGGAAAATGTTTGAGGTTTTTTTGTAAGTAATTAGTATGGAATTCTTGGCTTCAAGAAAATGTCATTTGATGACCAGTGATTAGACCTATCAATTCCTACAGGGGGCATACAGCCAAGATTTCCTCATTAAAATTAAGTTATTAAATATAATTGTTAAAATAGTTTACCTTGTAATCTTTCCCTTGTACAACCCAATTAACATGTTTTTCTCCATCTCCAGCATCAGGACTTACACCTCTTCCTCTGTCTCTGTGTGTGTCTCTGTCCCCTCCCTCTTCATCTCCCCTTCTCTCTCTCATATTGTGCAGTCACCTAGAAAGATGTGCAGTGGCATGCATAGCTAATGACTGGCATCATATTTGCCTCATTATTCTACCATAGAGTCAGCATTGAAATCGACAGTAAAACAAAAGAAATCACATGAAATTTATTGCCATCTGGGTCCTATTGATTAGTATGCCAAATATACAAAAAGAACAGTATCTATACTGAATGGCAAAAAGACAATGACTATATATACTTCAGCCACCGTTCAGGGGTAGCTGTAATGTCATCTGTCTACTAATTTAGACCAGAGCATATGAAGGAGATGCCCTTACAGAACCACATACCAACAGAGGGAACACAGTCATTCTTTCTCAGTAATAATGGCTTAAATATAACGTCTATTCAGTAATTCACTAATTATACCTTTCTTTTAGCCTAGGAAACTGAGAACTGAATCTGGGGCTACAGTAGACTGAGTTACTATTTAAGTTAGGGTTTCTGTTGTTGTGAAGAGACACCATGACCACAGCAACTCTTATACAAGAAAATATTCAATTGGGGCTAGCTTACAGTTCAGAGGTTTGGTCCATTAGTGCCATCATGGCAGAAAGAATGACAGTATACAGATAGACATGGCATTGGAGAGGAAGCTGAGAATTCTACATCTTGATTTTCAGGCAGCAGAAGGAGACTGAGCCACCCTGGGCATAGCTTGAGACCTCAAAATCTGCCTGCATAGTGACACACTTCTTCCAACAAGGCTACACCTCCTAATGGTGGCACTCCCTATGGGCTAAGCATTCAAACACATGAGTCTATGGGGGCCAGTCCTACTCAAACCACCAGTTACCAATGATTTTCTTGCTACAAACACATGAGATACTAGATGACATGTATTAAAAATCCTTTCTTTTTATAGTGCTGAGGATGGAACACACGGTCTTGTGTGTGTTAAATAAATGTTCTTCCATTGAGCTACATTCTCAGCCCTGACAATTACATTTAAATATAGAGTGTAGGTCTCCCATGAGTATCAGCAAATCATGGCATGTCAACAGAAATGAAGGAGGAATGGATTAGAGGCTGGGAAGAGAGTGGGAGGAGAGGAGGGGAGGAACTGTGGCTGGAATGTAAAATAAATAAATAAATAAATACATTTATTAGAAAAGTATACAGTGTAGTTCAAGAGAAAATTATCCCTTCAAAGACAAATTGAAGAAGGAATCAAAATCAAGAACCCTAAACTAAGTAAAGGGTTTAGCATCAGACTTCTATGTAAGTTTTCATGACTAAATTTAGGACTTAATGCCCAGACAATGGCAGAAGATATGACCTAGAGTCCATAAAAGCACTGAGTTTGAACTTATTAATACGTTGATAGAACTTAGGGATCCAGAGGCAAAGGTTGGCTAGAAAAACTTCACTCATTGGTCAAAGTAAAGTGACATTTCCCCACAACGGTAGATAGTTTTTATATATGTTATTACTTTTATTTGTGCATGTGTCTGTGTGCTTTGTGTCTACAAACATGCATACTGGTGCTTGTTGGAAGCCAGAAGAGAGTGTTGGATGAAGGTAGATTTTTTTTTTAAGTATTCTGTAAGAAAGTGAAGTTCCTAGGTTAGTACCACTAGATGTGGAATATGAATTGTC
>PVIU01014067.1:7019-53519 GCA_004026605.1 Ondatra zibethicus | reverse complement strand
CTATGCAGAGTTAAACATTTATTAGATGGGTGATGGAAAGAGAGACAGAGAGAGACAGGGAGATAGAGGGAAGGGGGGAGAGGGGAGAGAAGCAGCTGCTGCTCCCGTGAGAGCGGAAGAGGAAGAGAGGGGCAGAGAGTTAGGGTCAGAGGCTGGAAGCTGGGAGTGGGCGTGGCCAATAAGAGGCCAGACACTACAATGGTGATGGTGGGATGACGATGGTGATGGTTATGATGATGGTGATAAACACTGTTATTGATGATGGTGATAATGGTGGTACTAGTGAATAATAATGGAGATAGAGTGAAGTTACAATAATGGTGGTTCAGACAAGAGTGAAAATATTTACAAGAAGTGTGCCTGAAATAAATCACATTGCCGTTCATTCTCTCTAAGTTCAATCACGAGGCTGATGCTTTGTTTTCTAAACACCTCTCAGAATGCTGAGAACCAAAACTTCTTTTGGGAATGTGGCACACTTTTCCTGAGCTTCTGGAATTGCATTTTGGGGATCAGCAAAGTTTCATGGCATGGGCATTACCACCCACAGACAAAAATGGGTCTGTGGAGTACACATCCCTCAATAGTGAGAAGAAACACAATACTTTCTCTCTTTGCCAGGGCAGCGTGGTGCTGTGCTGTTAACAGAATGCAGGAGAATGAAAGAACGTAAGTGTTCATATTTTTAATTCTTTGAAAAGTGTTTTTTTGTTTGTTTGTTTGGTTGGTTGGTTGAGGTTTTTTGCGGTTTTTTATTGTTTGTTTGTTTGTTTGTTTGTTTTGAAATAGGGTTTCTCTGTGTAGCCCTAATTGTCCTGGAACTCACTCTGTAGACCAGGCTGGCCTCAAACTCAGAGATCTGCCTGCCTCTGCCTCCTGAGTGCTGGGGTTAAAGGCGTGTGCTGCCACCGTTAAACACTCGACATTATTTCTCATGACTGCAGAGTTAGAATAGCGGTTTTCACTTTGGCCATGTAGGTTTTCTCTTCCAGGTGTAGACTCGGAGAACTGACCAAGTCTCTCTATAGACTGATGCTCAACCATGTTCAACACAAAGCTTCAAGTTTCCTGTGCTCGGCTGAGACAAACAGCTCAAAAGTTATGAATACACCAAATGGCAAGTGGCAATTTCTAAGGGTCACAGCTGGATACAGCCCCCATGATTCTGTTCTCATTTAGTTTTCTAATATATACAGAGTAATATGACCCAAATATATTCAGGATGAAGGGGAACATGTTTGAAAAATACTCACCAAATAGTTCCGGCTACAGAACAATGGCAAGGAACAGTCTCTGGTTCCCACAGGCCATCTCTGGTCTACTCAGGGTGGGTCTGCTCCTCTCCACGGCTTTCTCAGGAGCCCAGTGTCTTAATTCGCTTACTACTGCTGTGATTAACACTAAGGCAAAAGCAGCTTGGGGAGGAAAGAGTTTGTTCCAGCTTACAGGTAACAGTCCATCGTGGTGGAAAGCAGGGAGTGTGCTCGTTTGAATGTTAACTGGCCCTCATAAACTCAGAGGGAGTGTCCTTATTAGGAGG
Organism: Ondatra zibethicus; assembly: GCA_004026605.1. Classification (NCBI taxonomy): domain Eukaryota; kingdom Metazoa; phylum Chordata; class Mammalia; order Rodentia; family Cricetidae; genus Ondatra; species Ondatra zibethicus. The sequence goes on along the minus strand of PVIU01014067.1, from coordinate 51,979 downwards.
TGTGGCTTTGTTGGAGTAGGTGTGGCCTTGTTGGAGGAAGTATGTCACTGTGGGGTTGGGCTTGGAGGTCTCCTTTGCTCAAGCTTCTCTCAGTATGACACTCAGAGCACTTCCTGTTGCCCGTGGGTCAAGATGTAGGACTCTCGGCTCCTTCTCCAGCCCCGTATCTGCTGCATGCCACTGTGCCACACCCTGATGATAATGGACTCAGCCTCTGAAAATGTAAGACACCCCCAACTAAATGTTCTTTCCTTTATAAGAGTTGCCATGGTCATGATGTCTCTTCACAGCAATAGAAACCCTAAGACAGAAATGAAACTCAAATCAAGAATCTGGAGGCAGGGACTGGCAGAAGCTATGGATAAATGCTGCTTACTGGCTTGCTCTCTATAGCTTCCTTAGCCTGCTTTCTTATGCTTCCCAGGACTATCTGTTCAAGGGTCACACTGCCCATAAGGCTGGGTCCTCAGCACTTCAATGGTTAATCAAAAAAAAAAATGCACCACAGGCCTATCTAATGGAGGCAATCCCTCAACTGATATGCCTTCTTCTTGTGTAACCATATCCTGAGCCAAACTGACAAAAAATTAACCAACACACCCAGAAATGATGCTCAATTTTGAAATATTGAACTGGACTTAGAGACACTAAGAATATCTCTCAGTCCCCAAGACAAAAAGTGTTAAAAGCAGGAAAAAAATTAAACTTTTATCATAATCACTAGACAACACTTTGGCACATTTAGATGGCATGGTTCAGTAAGGTCTATGTTCTCTTTCATCTCAAGACTATGTGAACAAATTCTGAACTAGGGGGAGCTTGTTATTCAGTGGGCTGGCTAGTTTTATGTCAACATGACACAAGCTAGAATCATTGGAGAAGAGGGAGCCTCAACTGAAAAAAAAATGCCTCAATAAGATTGAGCTATAAGCAAGCCTGTAGCGCATTTTCTTAATTAGCAATTCATGTAGGAGGGCCCAGTCCATTGTGGATGATGCCACCCCTGGGCTGGTGGTCCTGAGTTCTATAAGAAAGAAGGCTGAGCAAGCCACGGAGAGCAAGCCAGTAAGCAGCACCCTTCCCTGGCTTCGGCATCAGTTCCTACCTCCAGGTTCCTGACCTGTTTTGTGCTCCCATCCTGACTTCCTTCAGTGATGAACAGAGTTGTGGAAGCATAAGCTGAGTAAACCCTTTCCTCCCAAACTTGCCTTTGGCCATGGTATTTCACCACAGCAATAGTAACCCTAAGACAGTCCCTGATTTTCATTTTATTTGGGCTGGGCCTTCTTAAGCTCCAACTTAAAAAGGTCAGACATATTTGAAACACAGTCTTCTTTGTAACCTTTTAATCATTAACAAAAGATTGGCAGTTATCAGTATTTCATGGGAGTGCTTAGTAAAGGCTTAGCTGGAATGGATTCTAGAACATAAATTTAGAAAACCAAGTCCAATTTAGAATTTATGAAGTTCACAATCTTCTTTTTCAAAATTCACTCAGCACCCCATCCCCTGAAGTCTACCTCCTGGGAGGACATATGTGAGCTGTTCACAGACCACCTTGTCTTCTATGTTCAAAGAAATCTTTTTACAGTCAACCTGCTTCTCATGCCGTTCTTAACATTTAAACTTTTTCTAGAAGTATGGCACAAATTTCACTTGGAAGAGACCTGTAAATGAATAAAAGAGAAAAAAAAAGATCGTTACAGCCTGTGAGCAAGAAAATTAGAAGAGAAAATATCAAAGGGGAATTGTCGTGAACTAGAAGAGCAAAGGATATTCTAGCCTTGGTCCAGACACATCTGAGGGGGTGAATGAAGACTGGTGTATCCCTAAGACTTCTTCCCAATTGTACCAGGTGAATTCCATGTCCCTCAGTAGTGGGTCTAAGACTATGTCTTCATGGATCACCTGCTTTAGCCTGGTGATTGACCTCTGCTTGTTCACCGGCATCCTCCTCTCACACAGGTTGTACCAGGCAGTTGTTAGGATCAAGCAGAGCAATAGAGGTAGCTGTTGCTATGGTTTTCAGAACTGACTCATGCAAGCTATGAGGAGAATCAGCTTCTCCACCACTGCCCATCCTGGGGCTCACTAGAATGGGACTGTATTCAGGTGTCTCTGGTTCCCCAGTGAGCTGCTGAACTCCAGAAGCCCTCAATGTGTGAACTACATTGAAAGACCTGAATAGAATTTTTAAAATTAGTTTTCCAAGTTAGCATACAATGAAATGGGTTTTACTGTGGCATTTCCATACAGTGTCATAGCTGTACCGCCAGGAGTGTGTAGGTTCAAGAATCGTAGAAAGAGGATTAGGGAGAGAAGGGGGAGGCACACTGAGTCCTCACAGCCCCAGTTCAGAAGTGACAGGCACCACTTGCATTTATAGGTCATTGGTCAGAAACAGTCACATGACCTCAAGGAATTGTGCAAAACTTAGGGGGAGTACATAGAATATTTGAGGATTACAAATAGCCTCTGCCATGCACTCAGACATTTGAGGTCTTATCAAAACACCTTCTGATAGCTGTACTAGAGCAATCGTAAGATCTGATGAGCATTTATTAATTCTTAGCTGGGACTTTACACCTTGGCTGTCTCTGCATTTGTCCTATCAGCTTGACCATCTGAGTAGAGGAAAGCAATAAAACACATGCAGGAGAATAGACAGCATCAGAGAACATGGGGAGTCAACCTTATTAAGCGCTGTATTAAGCAGTTTTATATGCCCATTCCCTAGAGCTCTCCTCCTCCTCCTTTTCCTCCTCCTTCTCGTCCTCCTCCTCCTTTTTAAGACAGGGTTTCTCTACGCAGCCCTCACTGTCCCGCAGCTCACTTTGTAGACCAGGCTGGCCTTGAACTCACAGAGACCCGCCTGCCTCTGCCTCCTGAGTACTGGGATTAAAGGTGGTTCCCCCACCATCACCCAGCAAGTTTTACTTCTAATAGGCACAGTTCTTAGTGAAGAGCTGAGCTCTGGAGCCTCTAGCCACTTTGCGAGCTTTAAGAGGAAAGTCATCCGAGCAACAGGCTAGTAGCTTATCTGTGCACTTAGCTTCCTTCACCTCCCCAGTGGCTCTTCCACTCGCCCATGTCAGATGGGGGCTGAACTCTTTCTCACAGAGTTTAAGGGCTGGTCCAGGTGGGGAAGAGTTGGTCAAAGCTTAATCCCTGCCCCATACCTCTTATCAAAGAGCCAGGTGCTGAGTCAAAAGCCTCTCTTCTCCCCAGATCCTCATGTGAACAAGTGCAGTTTGCACCCTGGGGTGAGATGCACTTCCTACATTTGCCACAAACTCATACACATTAGTCCCTGCTATTTCCCAGTTCTGAACCCATCTCCCACTGGTCCTTTGCTGTGGCTGAGCTGAGCAGAGAGCACCCCCTGGGGGTCCCATAGATCCATGGAATTGTGTTTCTAACCTTAAGAAAACACTTGGGGAAGAGCAAAATATGGTCCAGACAGCAGTGAACATTATAACACAGTGAAAGAAGAAGAAAAAAAAGAAGACTAACAAGCTTCATTTCAATGCTATTAACATGATTTTAAAGTCTCATGTTTTCTAAATATATTTAACAGCATGGGGAAATGCTTCTAGTGTATTGGTTTTTAATAGATGAATGAGCCCAATTTTCAAAAACCAGTGAAATAAAATTGGCTTCTGAAAGTTCCCACCCATTATTTATGAACACATTTCTTTGTTTTATGCTTAAAACAAACAAGAGAAGGAAGGAAATAAATCAACATATTAACATGGTTATTTCTACTGGAAACATAAGTGGTTTTTCTGATTTTTATGCTTCTAAAGTTTCGTTTCTGTAATAAACATCTATAGCTTCATAGCTGTGATGCCTCCATTAGTATACTGGAGTGGTTAGTTTTTGTCGACCTGATACAAACTAGAGTTACCTGGGGACAGAGAACCTCAACTGAAGAATTACCCATGTTAGAATGGTCTGTAAGCAAGTCTATGGGTCATTTCCTTTTCTGATAATTGAGGTGGGAGGGCCCAGCACACTGTGGGCAGTGACAGGCTGAGCAAGTCATACAAAGTAAGCCAATAAGCAGCATTCCGCCATGGCCTCTGCTACTGTTCCTGCCTCCCGGTTCCTGCTTTGAGTTCCTGCCCCAACTTTTATCCACTGATGGACAGCTGCAAGCCAAGGGAAACCCTTCCATCCCGAAGCTGGGGTCAGTGTTTTATCATTGCAACAGAAAATCAACACAGGATATAGATAAAACAACTGATGATAGTTGACAGAGGAAAACAATGCATCCGACAGTCTATGTCAGCCATCCACACATCACCCACAACCTGGACCTGACGAGAAATAGCTTCCACACAACCTCAGGACAAGGTGGAATGCAAATCTTGGCACAGGACAATGTCCTGTGTTGTCTCTAAGGTGCCAACAGGCAAAATGATCACACTCCCAGTTTTTTTTTTTTCATTGCATTTAATTTTGGAACAGAAAATTGGGCCCGATTTATCAGGCTCTTTTTTATTACTGATTAGCAAGGCCTCCCATGATGGAGAGGCAAACATCACATCTGCACTCGCTTCCCAAACGGCAGCTCCGTCTCGCTGACAGCGCATTTCCTCTCCGTCCTCATCAGATGCAGCTCCAAGGTTCGTCTCCGTGACTCGCAGATGCCAGATGCTCTTCCTGATTTGAATTTCAAGCTCCACCGCAACAGTCACCCAACTGTGCCCATTGCTCTCCAACAGGAAGGTCTAGACCCTAACTCCATCTTAAGCATCATGGCGGCCTTCAAGTCTGACCTCCACAGCTGCTAGCCTGGCCAACCACCACTTGGGGGGTTATTTTGAGTGGCTTCTGTTGCATGAGATGGTGGTATGATTATACGTGCAAATTGCAACTACATCATCCAGAGACCCTGAGGACAAGCCCTGGCAATGTACCAGGCTTTCTTTTGGGGGCCACCACCAGCTCCCAAATCATGACATGGAGACTTATTATTAGTTTTGAATGCTCCGCCTAGCTTAGGCTCATTTCCTGTTTATCTACCTTTAGCCTCCGCACTTTTTACCTTTCTTTCTATATGTCCTACACTGTGTCTGCTGGCTGGCAACTGCCTGGCGGGCCCCAGGTGTCTCCCTCTCTTTCTTCCTAGTTCTCTCCTTTCTTCTTCTTCTCATTCCCTTCTTTAAAACTTAGATTTCGCCTCCTATGTATTCTCCCTGCCTGCCAGCCTCACCTATCCCTCTCCTGCCTAGCTATTGGCCATTCAGCTTTTTATTAGACCAATCAGGTTCCTGAGGCAGGCAAGGTGAAGCAAATACAACCCATCTTTACGTAATTAAATAAATGCAATGTAAACAAATGTAACACATCTTTGCGTCATTAACAAGGGCAGCAGAAACAAGTATAACACACCTTTTCACAGTTAAAGTAATATTCCACAACACAAATAAATGTAACACGTATTTGCCTAGTTAAAATAATATTCCACAGCACCCTTCTTGCTTCAGCCTGCCATTGTGGTTCCTCCATCAGACATAACTAGCAAGCTCACCTCCTGAGATGGGAGTCAGACATGGAGAGGTAGGATGTTTGCTAAGGGGGTCATACACAAGTGTCTGAGCCATCAAGACTTTTCGTATGTTGACTCTCCTAGGAGTAATTCATTGTTGGGATTGGATGCTCATGTTCATCCTTCCTTCAAATTCGCACATTGATACCTGACTCCAGAGTGACAGCATTTGGAGATGAGACCCATATGGAGATAGTTGAGACACAGTCGTGAAGGGGAAGCTCAGTGCCCAGCCACATGCCCAGTGACGTCCCATGATCAGCCTGAGGCTCGAGAGTGAAGGCAAGTCAGAGGAGAGTCCCAGCCAGTTTTTATCTCAGAAATAAAGTGTTTCACACATACTATGCTTTGCATTTAGCTCATTGGCCTAGTTGGTCTTAATTGTCAACTGGACATGGCCTGCAGTCATGTGAGAGGAGACACCTCTGTTGAGGAATTGCCTGTATCAGGTTGCTCTGTGGGGGTTGTCTTCATTGTTATTGATGAGGACCCAGCCCACTGTAGGTGGTGTCATTTCTCAAGCAGGTCGTCCTGCGCTATGTAAGAAGCCAGCTAAGCATGAGCTTCAGCGAGTCAGTATTATTCTTCCATGGTTTCTGCCTTGACTTCCCTCAGCTAAGCATGAGCTTCAGCGAGTCAGTATTATTCTTCCATGGTTTCTGCCTTGACTTCCCTCAGCAATGGACTGTGACCTGAGGGTATAAACCGAATAAACCCTTTCCTCCCCAAGTTGCTTTTGGACAGAGTGATTTATCCCAGCCTTTTAAAAGTGACATGAAAACCATGGAAATCTTGAAAAAAAATTATTAAAATGCAACAGAATGCACCAGTGACTTCAGAATGACACCACCCCGTTGCCCAGTTATGACCAGTGATGGACACACCACAGTGAGGAGCTGTGGGCTTTGAGACACTTCTATCCATCAGTCCATTTACTTACTTTTTATAGGTCTCATATAGTGAGAATGTTCATTAATCTTATTGTTCAGAAGACTCCCAAAAGTAGAACACAGAAATTAAGTTATTTCAATGTCACAAAGCTGATTATGTGGCAGGGCCTGAGCTTTCACCCAGTTCCTGCCATGGCAGAAGTCAATGACCTAATTCCCATGCCTTTGTCGTGCTCCCATCAGAGAGCCAAGGTCACTCAGTGACCTTCCTGCCATTCAGACCAATGGCCATCATTTTTAACCCAGCCGACCACCACAAACCACCATAAGCAAAGTAGTTTATGAATAATACAAACATATCTGTCACTGTTCTGGATGGTGAGAAGTCTAAGGTGAAAGTGCTGGAAGATTCTGTCCACCTACAACTGCTTTCTGGTTCCATAGCACTCTCTTGCTGTATCCTCATGTATTGGAAGGGGCACAGCATCTCTAGGTTCCCTCCCATGCTCACTCTGATCCCTAGAGGCTCATGGCCTACATACCCATGAAAGGCACTTCCTCATACCATTGTGTTGGGGCCAACATTTAAATATATGAATCTGGAGGCTTCTGAACACCCAGCCTCATTGTACCTCAGCACCAACTGAGGCTCAAATTTATCATCCACAGAAAAACTAATGGACATGTAGCACTAAGGCTTGAATCACAGGAATGATTAAGGGTCCTGGTGACATCATGATGATATTTTCCTTCTTCCCAGACTTTAGCCATAGGATTCCAAGAACTATTAGTGAACATGACGCTGGAGACAGAAGGACTGAGAGACAGTGCCCAAGGGGCTGAGGAAGGCACTGCCAATTCTCCTTGCACAGACCCAAACTGTCTTCCCATCTGTGCTGTGCAGCTTCCCCCAAGCAAGGAAGTGAGCACAGACCCTTTGGAGTCCCACGAAGAAGCAGAAAGGATGGAAATTGAAGCCAAGCTGAGCCCTGGTTCCCCTGTTCCCCATGGTGATGCTCAAGTAATTTAACTTCCCAGGTTCACATATGTAAAGAGCATGAACAACCATGCCTGTTAAGAACAGGACCTGAATCCTAATGTCAGCACACGTGGCACATGGTGGGAAGGTGTCGGTATTGACTTTCTCAAGTATCCATGGTCCGTCCTGTTCCCAGTGCTTCCTCTGGGAAAATGACCAAGTCCCTTGTCTTTCTAGTTATAGAACAACATGAGGCAGCCACTGCCAAGGGCAAAAGGACATCAGTCCACTCAGTAGAGCCTTAGAAAAAGCTGTATGCCTGTGCACACATGTCTGTGTGCATGTGTGTGTGCCTATGTGAACGGATATGTAAGCACATGTGTGCATGTGTGTACAAGCCTGCACATATGTGTGTGTAAATGTGTATACATGCATGTGTGCATTTGCCAGTATTCCTGTGTGCATCTGTGTATGCGTGGCCATGCACATGGATGTGTGCCCATGTACATGTACATTGGCTTGTGTAGCACTTGTAAGAATCTGAAGTTGAACTAACATTTCTTTGTTTCCAAGTTTGTTGCAGTCTCCTCTCCTACAGCGTCACCATCTAATATGGCCCTTTCAGCACTGCGGTTATTGAACACTTGGAATGGGTCTGACCCAAACTGAGGCTCTGTATGTAGGTATGGTACACAGCAACTGGGTTACCAAGATCCAAACTGAAAAAGAAAAAAGTGGAATGTTATATTTATGATTGTATGCTGAAATGAAAACATTTAGCCATAGTCTAGAATTGTATATAGGAATAAAAATAATTTCACCTGTTTCTGTTTGTATTTTTCTACTTATATATGTGACTCATGTTGGACAACACTGCCCCAAGAATGTGTTTCTTGTAAAACAGAAACTGCATAGAAAACTCTTGAATCTCACGTTTAAATTTTCAAGAAGGCAATTCTGATTGGCCCAGCTCTGGACTAAGTATCTGTTTTGATTGGCTTATCTTAACTGCTAAATCCATAAGACCCGAGTTCTACCCACAGTACCCTCATGGTAGAAGGAGAGAATAGACTCCTGCAAGTCGTCTAACTTACAAACCACACACACACACACACACACACACACACACACACACACACACACACACACACACACTAAATACAATAAAAATATTTTTAAAATTAAAAATAAATTAATCCATGGGGCCTCAGTTTCTTGAAGAACCAGCCAGATAACCAGACATTCTGACATTATTGTCTATTCTCCAGCTTGTCCACCAGCCAGTCATCTGAAATATGGTACCATGTTTAAAGTTAAGCAGGCTAGCAGGGGCTGGTTGGTACCTTCTAGAAATACATGCTGCCATGTGCATATTTTTTAATTCATTCTTTTTATTATTATTTATTTATTATTTATACAATGTTTTGTCTGAAGACCAGAAGAGGGCACCAGATCTGTTACAGATGGTTGTGAGCCACTATGTGGTTGCTGGGAATTGAACTCAGGACCTCTGGAAGAGCAGTCAGTGCTCTTAACCTCTGAGCCATCTCTCCAGCCCAAGTGTGCATATTCTTAACAAGAGGCACTGACATGTTTGTGCTAATACTTGGGCTATTTTGATGGAGAAATTCTTAACTTTTTTTATTGTGCATGGATATACCCATTGTTTAAGCCCAGGACAGAATGACGACCACTCCCTGTTCTGTCACAATGACTTGAGAGGTCTGAGAAGGTGTGCTGCATCCACACCTCAGACACATTAGGATGGGGGTTAGAGCTCAGAGAGAGAGAGAGAGAGAGAGAGAGAGAGAGAGAGAGAGAGAGAGAGAGATTATCACCCAATGTTTGCAAGGCCCTGGGAGTGACACCCAGTACAGCAACAAAAATATTAACCAAAATTTAAGAGGTTTTACGCTCATTTGACCATGCTTTGACACCCCAAGAGGTTTAGAACCCTAATACATGATTTCCAAAATACTTAACCAAAAGAGATTCAAGTTGGGCTACAAGAATTTAGTAAATATTGAAGAAAATCTGTTTTCCCAGGTGGTTAGCAACTAAGAGGCCTTCCTTCTCTTACAGAGGACCCAAGTTCCGTTTGCAGCACCCACATAATGAGGCTCACTACTGCCTGTAATTCTGGCTCAAGAGAAATTTGTCACCCCCTTCTAGCCTCTAAGGGAATCTGCAAATACATGTGCACACATGTATACATACACATAATTAAAAATAAAACTAGAGCTTGTAAAGAAATACATACGAATATCCACAATAAAAACTACCACCCTATAGTGTAGTATTAATTTTAGTACTCCATTGAAGGTGGCCAGAAAAGTCCCTATTGCCTGTGCCTAGTAAGGAGCAAGCATGTTTCCTTGTGTTCCCTGAGGCAGAATCTGGGCCATAGGCAGTCAATCACACTTTGTTAGCAGGAGTGGAAGCAGAAAAGGCCTTTTACTCTGATGGTGCAAACACTCTCACCTCTCAGCCTTAAAGTCACTCATTTCTGTTCACGCTAATTCTTTTTTTTCCTGGAATGTTTCTAAGGCTATTGTTAGATGTGCGCTTCACTGTTGCAGAGCGCCCAAGTTTGATGCGGCTATTAAAATGGTGCCGATATAAATTACCATAGTGACAAACACAAATTCATAGCCCAATTTATCCTGTGGGGGCTGAATTCTTCTACAGCTCCTGAAAGTGCAAAGCATGGAGCAAATCAAACAGCTGCTGAGAGACTCGAATATCCATCAACACTGACTGACTTTAAATCCTCGGTAACGGTCAGTGATGGACAACATGGGCCATTTCTTTGGAATGACCCTCATCTTAAAAGTGTGAGCACAGCATCTTCACCTGCGTGGCATGTGTCTTTGTCTATCACGAGCAGTCTATATTCTGATGACTGTCTGAGAAAGAAAAGCCCCAGGGCGGCAAAGGATACTCTCTTCTATTTATAATTACATTATGTATGACTCACAGCCATGGTCTCTGTCCCCAGTAATAAACAAGAATCTAAACAGTAAAAAGGGCAGACACCAAAAGAAGGACATGTCACTTGCACTAGACAGCAAATACATAGCTAAAAATAGACGAGGGAAATAGATGAGTATGGGGGGCAGTATTCTCCATCCTGTCCTTGTTTGACAGGCACATAGATTACTTGTAGCTCTCTCATCCAAACGCAAGAGTTAAAAATAAGAGTTAACACCTGTGTTCTTCGGCAGCATCTTATGGTGACAACGGCTTTCAAGGGAAGAGTGTATTTTTGGTTAGGCACACTGAGACATCCCTTCAGCAAAAAATACTTAGAAGGATTTAGATTTGATTCTGACAGGGGAACATTCGAGAGTTTCTCCTTCCTTGTATGTGACTATGGACAAGGTTATAAGACAGAGTCGTCTCCTGAATGTCCTTTCCCCAAGACTTCATTCCACACTGAAGGATGTATGCCCGTAAGATCAAGTGCTCATGGGTCCCAAAGCATGAAAAATCTCACTGATTTTCTAGGTGTGAATTTAGAGGGGAAGCTCATCTTGTTCCTATCAATGTTTGGAAGAAAACATCCTATCTAGTGTTTGTGTGTGTGTGTGTGTGTGTGTGTGTGTGTGTGTGTCATGTGTGTGTGTGTGTCATGTGTGTGTGTGTCATGTGTGTGTGCTAACATATGTGTGTGTGTACAGATACACAGGTACATGTGTATACATGTGTGTGGAGTCCCTAGGTTTGTGTCAGGTGTTTTTCTTGATCACTTTCCACCTTATATCTTGAGGGATGGTCTCTCACTAAACCGAGAGGACACCATTTTGGCTCCTCTGGCAGCCGACTTGCTCTGGGGACCCCCTGTCTCCATTGCACCAGGATTACAGGTGGGCCACAACACCCAAGAGGCTTTTAAGAGGGTTCTAGGGACCCAGTCTCCTGTCCTCATACACATACACTAAGTGCTTATCCACTGAGCCATCTTCCCAACCTGGAAGAAAAAAAATTGAAGTGTTGCTTGAAGGAAACATTCTTGCATTGACTCAAAATAATCTTTGGTTCATAATATGTATTGGTACACATTCAAATACTAGAGATTCAGAAAATCAAACAAACAAATGAATGAATAAATAAATAAATAAATAAATAAATTTTAAGAAATTTGATGTTGGAGAGACTACTCAGCAGTTAAGAACACTGGCTGCTCTTTTGGAGGTCCCACCACATAGAGAGAGGGAGGAAAGAAAGAGGAAAAGAAAAGGCAACACTGAAAAAGAAGTATAGGATTCAAGGTGGAAGATGGGAATGGTCTCTGACAGATGCCCATAGAAAGCCCTTCAATGCCAGCCCGAAAGATGTAGTCAGAAATTGGAGTAGTTACAATATCCAAAACCAACATATTAAAAACCATTTGTTTCTATACATTAAAATGATCTATTGCAAAAAGAAATTAAGGAAGCAATCCCATTTATCCCAAAGACGGATAAATTCAACCAAGCAGGGAGGAAACCAACACACCAAAAAGTTTAAACAGTAATGTATTCTAAGATTTGTTTTTCTCATTTGAAAAAAATAGGGGATGATGTTTCATTCGTTTGGAGGGCTCCAATAAAGACTTTATCAAGCACACACATGGTGACCTTAAAAGGCTGTAGGAAGATACTGAAGGACTAATGATAATGTAGACAGTTTGTTCAAACCAGATCTTTCCAGCCTGCCTCCACTCTTGCTCTGAAAGGTGAGGAGGGGGAGCTGGAATTATAGCCAAAACAAAATCAAGAGCCTCGGGGAGGCAGCTCTGAAATAAGAGTCAGAGAGATGAGAGGATCTTCAGTCTGCATCCGCTGAGATCAATGAGCTCCAGTCCCTCACTAGGCATCTTATAGGTTTTACATACACCACAATGGCCCCCCTAGAGTGATATTTTGGGGTCCATCCCTGGTCCAGGTAAGAAAAACAAGGCTTTAGCTTTCTCCCTTATAGATCAACTCAACATGAAACACCTCGATAAGCAGAGACCACATAGGCCAGAGTGTGGTAATTCTCTTTCCTGTGTAGAAGTGCTCAGTCCACACTCTTCAAGCACACATGGAAACGTTGATGAAGGAAAGGAAAGCTGGAGAATCTTGTGAAGGAGAATGCTGCTTCTGAGGGAGTATTTACTTGCCTGCAGCTTGGAGGCAGGAGAAATGTAAGTCTGGGAAAGAAACATCAGTCTTCTTGATTTAAAGATCCATGACTGTAGGAGCTGGAAATGTATCCCTGTAGACAGAATTATTGCCTAGCATTGAGGAAGCCCTGGGTTTGATCCCCAGCACCCTCCATATGCTCCAGGCAGTAATATAATCCCAATACTAGGGAGTGGAGGCAAAAGAATCAGACTGGGCATGGTGGTACTTGCCTTTAGTCTTAACAAAGGCAGGTAGATCTCTATGAGTTTGAGACCTGCTTGGTCTGTATAGGGAATTCCAGGACATCCAGGGCTGTGTAGAGAGATCCTGTCTAAAGAACAAAGAGGATCAGGAGTTTGAGGTCAACCTCAGCTACATATTAAGTTTGAGGGCAGCCTGGGCTACATGAGTGTCTGTCTCAAAGAAGGAGGACGAAGAGGAGATAGCCTTGGAACTTCTAAGATAGTAATAGGCTTTTGTTAGATAAGGATAGATGGGAAATAAGATGGGAAGGGTCCAAGAACTATGGGCTGGAATATTTAGCAAGCATTTTTCCCTTTTAAAGAGGCATGAGGCAAAATTTCTCTCTTTGCTCTCATTCAGGGCCAATCTGACACCTGAGGTCTTATGTCATAATCCAATAGGGTGGCTCACCTTGATTTCAGCATGAAGAAAAAAGGCTCTTCCACGCTGCCTCCCTAGAGGGGAAATGGGTTTGAACTTGTGACATGCAAGAGAGTAGTCATCTTGCTGAGTGATGTAGAGTGGTAAAGGTTAGCGTGGGCAATCGGAGCCCGTGCTTGCATCAACTCTGCAGGGATTTTTATGCTTCCCTTCCAAACCTAGAGCATGGATATCCCCACCATGTAAGAATCAATATTGTGTTTCAATAGCAGCAGCTGTTTGGGAGTGAATGTAGGGAGATTGCAAATGCAGAAAGGGGAGCCCCTGCCTGGGAAAACATTATTCACCTCTTTCCCTGTTGGAGGGAGGAAAATATATCTTCAGTCTAGCAAGAGTTTGCAACTCTGCGTGGAAACTGGGGAGAAACTGTACATATATCCAGGTCCGTTATGGTTGATGCACAACGGTCAAAATTGATCAACTAGGGACAGACATTCACAGCAGTGTGGTCAATGCCAGAAGCAAAATTCTGAGCTTTATCTGGGTGACATTTGAGACATTTTGTTGTACCAGGGTGCTTGGAGGTTCCTCCTCAGAGGCCCATTCTCTAGTTTTCCTGTCGAATTTTGGAGCCTTGGTATCCTCCCCCATCACCTTTCTCACTGTGTAAGAGAGCCACATATGCTTTCTGTCGCTTGGGCTGAAGAAGCTTAATGCAGACAGCATGTACATTCATCATCTGATCAAAGGAAATAGATGCCCCGCTCGCAAAGCTCATTAGATGCTTCAAAGTCCAAAGGGGGGAAAATCAGGGAAGAGAATTACCAACACGCTGTAAAACTGGCCCTAAACCTTTGAACAGCAAATATGAACAAAGCAAAGAAGCCATTTTTCTCCTGGCACAATTGTTTTTTTTTTCTGCCCAGTTCTTCTCTTTTCTAATAAGAAGTATTGGTTTTTCTGTATTGTTTTGTAATTTTATGGGAGCCCACTTCAGATTTTTAAAGAGACATTGAACATTCAAAGTGTTGGATTCTTTAAAGGCTGTGGAACTTTTAAGTTGGGCGGTGTTTTATAACGGGATATCAGCATGGTACTCTGGGGAACAATAAAGGATGTGTTATGATTTAACAGTGATGTGTTGAACTGAAGAGGTATCTCAGTGGTTAAGAACACACTCTGAGTTAAGAACTCAGAAGACCTGAGTTCAATTCTCAACATCCACATTGGGTGGCTCACAACTTCCTGTAATCCCAACTCTAGGAGGATCACACACACACACAGGAAATTAAAATAAAATCTAAAAAATTTCATACAGCTATTGATCAAAAGAATAAAATCAGGTAAAATATGGAAGACTTGGACAAGCCACAGATCTTTTATCCATCCCGTGGGTTTTGGGCTCAGCAATTAACAAAAAGCAAAATGCTTGAACCTAGGGTGTCCTCACCTGCTTAGACATCAACTGTCCAAGAAATGGCTCAGAAGCAGAGGGTCTGTGCACTGGCTGGGTGTCAGAAACACATGAGCAGTTACTGCCTGACCTTCAGCCTCTGGCCCCATTGGTCTGTGTTGGACCAAGGCATCCATTGTGGGTCAAGCTCTCTGTGTGGTTCTGCTTCATCCGGGCTGAATACACCACTCACACACAGTGGACTCACACTCATTTAAATGCCACTGGGGTGAATGGCAAGTTCCCACAGAGACTTCTGCTCCACAGTCTTAGAGGAGTCTATTCCCAGATGTGTGTGAACAGCCAGCGTTGTTGCTATGTTAATCCTTTCTGTGGCCACATGAGCTGTCCACATACGTGCTCTGGTGAGAACTCTACTGGAGACCTTCTGCAGATGTCCCAGCTATCCCCCAAGCTCTCCTCTCTATGGAATCCTGATATGTGAGTTCTGATCATTCATTGCCTGGGACTCGGCTCCTTCACCATAAGATGGTCAGTGTGATGGCTAATCTTGATTATCAACTTTATTGGTTCTGTGATAAAATAAGAGATGTGTCTGCCTCTGTGTGAGTATATAGGGACGTTTCCTGGGAGGATTAATTATAGGAGGAAAGGCCTTCCCCCAGAGGTGACAACAGACCAGGATAAAGGGCTCCGAGACAAAGACCGCACTCCTCTGGCCAACCCATCTTTGTTCCTTGCTCGTGAGTGCATCCACTCTGCTGCTGGCACTGCTGCTGCATCCTTGGCCGACACTGGAACCCAGTTTCTCTGGCTTTCCCATGAAGACTGAAGACCAGCAGCTCACCAGGAAATCTTTCAGACCTTCAGCCCCAGACTTGAACTGCTGAGACATCCAGCTTGGGTTTTCAGTCTCTCCAGTGTACAGGTGGCTATTGTTGGACTAGTAACCCATATCATGAAAGCCAATATAATTGTGTGTGTGTGTGTGTGTGTGTGTGTGTGTGTGTGTGTGTGTGTGTGTGAGAGAGAGAGAGAGAGAGAGAGAGAGAGAGAGAGAGAGAGAGAGAGAGAGAGAGAGATTACAAAAATATCTGTTCTGAAGAGTCATGAGTTATGTAACATTTCCCCCCGGTATACACACACACACACACACACACACACCACATCAACTTACCCTGGATAGGGAAGCCGTGACAAACCAAAGCAGCAGTTGCACACATGTCTAGTTTGGTGAACTGAATTTTTACTGGGGTCACTAACAGGAGCAGAAATGACACAAACACAGCCAGGCTAGTGAGTCTCCTCTCCCAGTGGCTATTGACTACTAGTAACACTGGAGCAGGGTCCTCTGGACTCTTGTGGGTTTCAGCTTTCCCAAACTGTGAAGTTTGCTTTCCTCCTGAGGCTCGGGAGTCTCCCTGCTCCTTCCTTAAATGTGTGTTTCACTCCAGAGGAAACTGCTCCACAGCATGGAGCCAAGTTCCGTGAAGAACATCACACTTGCTTCTCCTGAGTGTCAACCTCAGAGCACACTCGCTGACATCACACTCACTTCTCCTGGGTGTCAACCTCAGAGCACACTTGCTGACATCACACTCACTTCTCCTGGGTGTCAACCTCAGAGCACACTCACTGACATCACACTCACTTCTCCTGGGCGTTAACCTCAGAGCACACTCGCTGACACCACACTCGCTTCTCCTGGGTGTCAACCTCAGAGCACACTTGCTGACATCACACTCACTTCTCCTGGGCGTCAACCTCAGAGCACACTCACTGAAATCACACTCGTTTCTCCTGGGCATCAACCTCAGAGCACACTTGCTGACATCATGTTCGCTGATATCACACTCACTGACATCACACTCACTTCTCCTGGATGTCAGCCTCAGAGCACACTCACTGACATCACACTCACTTCTCCTGGGCGTCAACCTCAGCGCACACTTGCTGACACCACACTCGCTTCTCCTGGTGTCGATCTCCAAGCACACTTTCTGAGCTATAACAGAAGCATTAGTGTCTGTAGGTCCTGTTCAAAACATCCTCTATTTCCAAAGCGGCTCCGTCCCAACACACTGTTGACTTTGTTCAGCAGGAGTGTTTATTAGTTCTTTTGCCCTGACTTTAAGCTGCTGTAGTCATTGTTCTTAGTGAAATACTGTATATCGCAGCTATTATTCTTTGCTGACTACAGAGTAACGGGGGTGCCATCTATCCTCTGAGTGTCAGGAGGAAACCCTGCCCATCCATCCTTCATTACTTCCCCTCACTGGAGACCCTGGTCACCCCTCCGGAGTAATCGATTCTTTCCTCATCACTTCATTGTGGGCTCCTCGCCCATTTCTGCACCTCTCAGGCATCCATTCTCACAGTCTCTGGTGGGCTTCCGAGAATGAAACACCTTGAAGAAAACAAAACATAAAGAATAAGAAAAATCTATGCTGGGCTTTCAGTCTTCACAATTCCCACACTTTGCCAAAAATAAAATTATATGGATCACAACTCTAGTAGTTGCCCTGAAGGGCCCAGATTGGTATGCCTGCCATGTATTTCTATGTGTGTGTATGTGAATAGTATCAGTGTCAGTCTGCATGTGTGCTTGTGGACAAGTTTGTGGGTGTTTGTGTGTATATATGTGTATGGTATATGTACATATCTGTGTGTATGTTAAGTTTGTGTGTATGTGGATATACATGCACATATATATGTATGTGTTTCTTTGTGTGTGTGCGTATATATTTGTGTCTGAGTGTGTATGTGTGGACATGTGTATGTGAATGTGTATGCATATGGGTCTTTGTGTGTGCATGTATGTTTGCATGTGTTTGTGCATGTGTGTGTATGTCTGCATGTGTGGGTGTATGGGTGTGTGTACATATGTATGCATGCATGTGTGAATGCATGTGTGTGTTTGTATAGATGGTTTACTACTCTGAGAATCTGTGCTCTCAGGAGAGTGTTCTCTGCATCACTGCAGGGCTGCATCGTGGGTAATGAGGCTCTCACCACTGCACTGTTGGCTGAAAACCTGCAACCTACTGAGTCTAAAGCAGCCAAATTAAAGACCTGCTGGGCTTTCCCTCGCCACCATCAATCCATACACTTTCACAGAAGCATGGGGTGTTCCTGGGGTGAGACGAGTGTTCACAGAAAGTCCACATTCCTCCCCAGGAGCACAAGTTCATGTTTCCTTGTAAGAAGCCAAGGAGAAAACAGACACTGTCTTTATAGAGGATAAAAGATTGTCAATATCTTGAGCTAAACAGAAAGAATACTGCCATGTGCCTGCCCGATCACACTGACTAAGCAGAGCCAGGGGCTGGCCGTGGGGCTGGCCCTGCTGAACTCAGTGCCCTAGAAGACTGTCATCCTAGAGGCCTCAGTGGCTGTGTCTCTAACAGCAGGGAGGCCGGGACGAAACTGCAGACCGAGGTTCACCACGCTGCTGAGAAAACAGAAATCACACCCAGGACTCCTGACTCCAAAGCTGTGAACTAATCTCTGCATTAAGCACTGGCCTCCTACAGGCCCTTCCTGAGTTGCAATAACAGTGGTTAAGTAGAACCTCATTCATTATCTCTCTCTTTCCCTCATCTCCCTGTCTCTGCCCTCCTATGTCTCTGTCTTTCTCTGACATTCCTCCTCTTTGTCTCTCCTGTCTCTCTGACTCTCCTTTTTCTCTCATCTCTCTCCTCCCTACCTCCCTATTTCTGCCATCAAAACAGGCAATATTTTAAGCCGTGACAAGATATTAAAATGCCACAGAGTGTGCGTTGGATGGTGCTGAGCATCACATGTGCAGGCGGAACCCTGCAGAGACATTGAGAGGAAAGGGAGAGGCAGATCTGATTGGGCTAGAAGACTTTTCTGTGGGTGACTTGTCCCTGTCTTTCTTGTTCCCCACTACAGGGACCCTCAGTGACCCTCATGAGGATGCTGCAGGCTGATGGATGGGACATGGCCATCGTGAACTTCCGGAAAGAGAAGCAGGGGGATTCTCTGAGGACGCTCAGCTGTCCATTGCAGAATTTGATGCTTTAGGAGGAAGGATTTTTCCAAGGAGATTCTGATGGACAGAAATGAATATGGCTGCTCCAAGGTCAGTCTCTCAGGAGGGTGTCCCTTCTTGGCTGGATGAGTATTCCTCCTTTCCCCCAGAACATCAGCCTCGTTGTTGTTGCCAGGGGCTTCCATCACCTCAGGGATGAAGATGTTCATAGCTCATCAGCCAGCACTTCTCTGCATCCACTGGGGGCTCTGTGTGTGTGCATGCATGAGTGTGGATACACTATGAAGGCAGAGGCAGACCTGGCTGTCATGCCTTACATCATCCGCATTGTGTTTAAGACAGTCTCCTCCCTCGTTGTCCTAAAACTCACCGAGTAGGCTAGGTTGGCACTTGTGGCCACCGGGGACACACCTGTCTCCACCATGCCAGTGCTGGGATTACAAGCAGGCACCACCCCGCCCAGTCTTTCTTGTAACGTATGTTCTTAGGGTTGAACTCAGCTTCTTGTACTTGTGAAATGTCAATCAGTTTACCCACCCATCTCTCCAGCCACCACTGGAGTCTTGATGGAGATGGGAGCCAAGGATACCACAGAGCTGTCTGGTAGATTCTAGAAGAACAAGCTCACTTTGATTCTGAGATTAAGGGATGCCCATGAACATTTCATGCTCCAAAATATGTGTGTGTGTGTGTGTGTGTGTGTGTGTGTGTGTGTGTGTGTGTACATGGAGTGGCTAGAAAAAGGTGTTGGTACCTTTTTTGGTCACTGGGCTATCCCTTTAAGGCAGGGCCCTCCCAGAAGAGAAGCACTTGCTGCTGTTGTAGAGGACCAAAGTTTAATTCCCAGCACCCGTGTTGGCCAGCTCACAACCACCAGAACCTCTGGCTCTAGAGACTGTGATGTCCCCTTCTGGCCTCCTCAGGTACTGCATTCACGTAGCACAAACATGAAGACACACATACACATGAAATAAAAAAAATTAAATAGAAACATTTCCCAAAGAAGAGGGCATTTTCCCCTATCTATTTGCTTTGTAAATTGTAGTAGGTTCAAGACCCCTCACCCATTCACTCACCCAAAATTTTCTTCCATCTATAAACTATTTGGGACAAAGATGTTTCTCTCTCTCTCTCTCTTTCTCTCTCTCTCTGCCTCATATTAATAATACTGCAGAGAGTTCTTGTTCTTGCAGCATGGGACACTGTGAGCAGACAACAAATCAATATCTATATTCCAAAATGAAGAAATTGTTTATTGAACTGCTTCAACACTCTATTTTTGTAAGAGAACAAAATAGAACCAAGCCAACTATTTATCTGCCTATTTATGTGGATCCTGTGTCTTGCCTCCAGGACTTGAGTTTCTACAGATTTCAACCTGAGCCACAATGTGACCCCAGATTACCTTCCAATCTCATCATCTACCCTCCATTTTCAATGTCCACTTGACTCTTCCCCCTGATTCAATTGTTTCCCCATTCTTAAAGTCTCACTGTATAATAATAAGCCCTATCTTTCTCTTCAGACTCCCCTGAATCCCTGGAAGCCCCATTTCTAGACCTGACCCATCAGGATGCCAATGCTGCTCATAACCACACCACAGGTGCCAGAGGCCAGCTTGTGTGGTGGACAGTCACCCTTCAAGCATAACATGGCTGCCACAAGATCGGGCCCATTAACCTTCACCCATAGACTGGAGGAGGGCTCACCAGCGGATCATACAGCCTTTTCCCCATTCTCCTAGTTAATGGAAGGGCAATTTTTTCTTTCTGTTAGTGGCTTACCTGTGTTATGCGCCCACCCGCCCAGACTCAGGTGTTTTAACACCTGGTTCCCAGCAGGTGGCGCTGTTTTGAGAGGTCATTAAACCTTAAGGAGGTGGAGCCTCAGAAGAGTAGAGTGTTATTTTTGGTCCTTAAGAATGCTTCTTCCAACCACAGTCTTCAGGGTCTCCCCTGTTGCTCCTCACAACCTTCCATCAGCCCCCCAGTCACTCTCTCTTATCTCTTTATTTCTGTCTCCTTTCCTCTTTCTGCCATTGTTGCTCTCAATCTTATCAGTTCCTTGCTTCCTCATTTCTCTGACCCCTTCCATAGCTCAGTGGCTGCTGCCAAGACAACTTTGGGGTACCCAGATCAGAGGATGGGATTTCTCAGGAGCTGGAGTGTGAGCTGAGGCAACCAGGAGCCAGCTCAAGGTGCTGTGCTTATCCTAGCAACAGAAAAACAATCAACATAGCAGTCAGCCACCACCAGCTCTTCATCTGTCAACCAGTGGGTGCCAGCAACTGAACTTAAATGAGGGAATATTGTGTTTGAGCATCAGAAGTTAGGATATACAAGATCCACGCACTACATCAAACCAGATCATTAGTTCAACACACAGAACCTGTACTGGCAGGTTTTATGTCAACTTAACACAACCTAGAATCATCAGAGAGGAAGGAGCATCAATTGAAAAAGTGCCCCCATATCTAACTGTAAGGCATCTTCTTAATTAGTGATCAATGGGGGAGGGTCCAGTCCATTGAAGGTGGATCCATCCCTGAGCTGAGGGTCCTGGGGTTCTATAAGAAAGCAGGAGCAAGACATAAGGAACAGTAAGCAGCACCTCTCCATAGCCTCTGCATCAACTCTTGCCTCCAGATTCCTACTTTGCTTGAGTTCTTAAAGCCAAATAAATGCTTTTCTCCACAATTTGTTTTGGGTGATGGTGTTTTGTTGCAGCAATAGAAACCCTACTTAAGACAAATCAGTGCCAGGAGTGGGGTATTGCTGTGGCAGAGTTGACCACATTTTGGGGAGGATTGTGGAAGAACTTCGGAACTTTGGGCTAGAAAAGCCGCTGAGAATTGAAAGCTCAGTGGAACGTTCTTGAGGAACTTGAAAGAGAAGAATGTTGAGAGCAGTGCAGAGATGGAGGCCTGGCTTGTGAAATTTCAGAGGGAAAGTTAAAGACTCCATCAGTGTCGTTTGCTATTGTGAGTTAAGATTCTGTCATTCTGGTCTCCTGGGGCTGTAGCATCAGCCATGATTAACAAGAGACCAGTGCCACTGAAGTGAAGCCTTGATGTTGCTACAACAATTGATGCTGGTCAGCTGAAACTATGGAATTAGCAGTGATGAAGAAGAGACCAACATCACTGAGGTGAGATCCTCTAGGAAGTGTTTCCTGACAGTACAGAGAAGCTATGTTTCGGGGGCAGCCAAGGTTGTACCTGGTGTTGGCAGCTGGACTTGGTGGTATGCATGAGTCACCCCAGGTGATACTGGTTTTGAAGACATGGAGAGCAACTGAGGCTGGGTGCTGTGAGAGGCCAGGAAAGGCTGTTGATGAAGGTGCAGCTTCAGTGGCAGTTGAAGGCCCAGGATTGAAGGGATCATGCAGAGAAGTTGAGGATAAACACCATGAAGAGACCCTATTAGAGGCTATTCTTTCAGATAACTCTAGCTGTGGTCAAGTTGACATAAAACTAGCCAGCACAGACAGGGAAGGCAGAAGAGGGTTTCGGAACCCACAGAGCTATAGTTACAGGCAGTTGTGAACCATCTGGCATGAGTGTGTGTTCTCAACCAATGAGACATTTCTCTAGGCCGCTATTGTTCATGTTGAACCAATCACAGTCATTTATTCTCAGCACTCACAGCCCTGTCCCTTAGAACCAGCCACCAAGGTAGTCCCTTGAACTAAAGGAAGACCGCCCCCCTTCTGGCCAAGGTGGAAATGACTCACACAGGATTGTGATTCGAAAAAGTCTAGTGGAGTTTCAGACAGTCCTAACTGAGGATGTAACCCCAACAGCCAGTCTTTGTTGGGGCGGGAAGGAGGGAGCATCTGTGGTGTGATCCACTGCTGGTATAGTGGTAATCCCTCCAGCTGGTAGACTGCTAACTCTTTTGTCTCAAAGCAGGCCAAAGAGCAGCAACTGACAATTGGAGTCACATTGCCCCATCCCCTGTGTCTTTGCTTACGTACAGGAAAACAAACATCAGAAAAAATACTTACAATGGAAAAGTTCTTTAAGCCTTACAGTTAACACTAACAGCAATTCCACAGATTTCGACAATGCTTTCCCAATGCTCAATGTCCTGGAGATGTGGGGTCCCCTCTTCTGTCTAAGGGGGACAATGAGACCAAGACTGAAGCTAGATGTTTTCCTGTCACACATCCAGGACTTGGGACCTAATTACCTTCAACTAGAGGAGTCCTTATGGGTGCCGTCATCTTCCGCGCTGCCTCTGTCTCCATTAACATCACATTTTCTTCCTACTCACAGTCTCTGCTGTACCTGCCTTTTTTGAATGCACCGCCTATCAAAGAAAGGCAAATATTCATCCATTCTTCAGGTCAAATATTTGCTTTGCCACAGGTCCCCATGGAGAGGCCAGCGGATTCCCCCTCCTGGAATTCCAAGTCCTGGGCAGATACCAACGAATCATCGAAGGAGGTGGGAGCTGTCATTCATGACCGCAGCCTCCACAGCCTCTGACAACCCATATTTGCTCTATTGTGAAGCTGCCATGCAACTTTCTCGGGGCGTGGGGGAGGGTTGCTTCCTTCCAGGCCTTAGAATGTCTGTAAAACGCACTCTGCATCCCACCCCAACTCTGCTCCTTGCTTTTTCCTTTGTGACTCTGAACTATGAATTTATCAAGGGGTGGGCAGAGTTCTCCTGTCTGCTGCCAGACCTGTGGGAAGGTGAGAAGCAGGATCCTCAGTGCCTTGGCAGTAGGAGCAAGAGAGAAAGCCATGCCAGAGCTCCATCTGCTCTGACTTCATCACACCGTGATTTTAAGAGCCTTAATGTGACCTTCCCAGGTCTTTGAGGGCGGCCATAGCTAAGGGGAAATGGAGGGGCACTCATGCATTTGAAACACTTCCCATCAGGTGCTAGCCTGGAAGTACTGTGTCTTTGCATGTATCATCAATATCTAAGCAAGCCACTAGAAAGAGAAAGAAAAGGAGGTCTAGAGACTGCCTGTCACTCACAGGAAGCAGCTGATATGGTCCCGAGTGAAGTCACTTGAGTCAGACTGGCGGGAAGGAAGGATCTAAATATTGCTGTCAGAGGGCCCTTTGTTGATAGTGCTAAATTGTCTTCTGTGGGAGAAATAAAGGAGCCTACAGGCTAGGAATCCTAGGAAAAATCCTGAAACAGAAAGAAGAAATTCGGCAAAACCCAAAGGAACAGGGCCTGGAGAGATGGCTAGGAGGTTAAGCACTGGATGCTCTTGAACCTGGGTTCAATTCCCAGTACACACATGACACTTCACAACCTTCTATAACTCCAGTTCCAGGGCATTCAACAACCTCCATGAGCACCAGGCTAGCTCATGGTGCGTATGTGTGAATGCATGCAAAACACTCATACTAAATAAATGGTGTGTGTGTGTGTGTGCGCGCGCGCATGCGTGTAAAACACAAAAGAACATGAAGAAAAAATTAAGTGTGACCACAGCAGTGTATCAGTACTGGTTCACACTAACAATACTAATTCATACAATAATGATGCCGTAATCCCCCTTCTCAGTGAACGATATCCCCCAACACCCACCCCCAGTGGGTGCCTGGAACCACAGAGAGTGTTGGACCCACATGCACTATGTATTTTTCTGAGTACGTGCACCCTGGAGCACGTTTAACTTCTAAATCTCCACAGTATAAGATTAAGAATAGTAACCAGTGCTCACAATGCTAAACCCATTTTCTCCTGACTGAGTTGATAATTTTTTTTATCTTTTATATTTTCACTTAAAGGAAGCACTATACAGATGACATGTATGAGTCACTTTTGGATTCGGGGGATTCTTATTAAGTAAAATGAGTTACCTTAGTCCAGAAATATGATAAATAAAATCACATTAATCTGATCCCCAAAATGGTTGCCAGCTGATTAATGGGAGAGTAACATATACAGCCTGGTCACACTGAACCCAGAGTCTAACTGGGATGAAGAAACATATAAGATGGAATTCCATTGCACAACCAAGAATGGTGCATTATTTAAAACTTACGAAGTATTTTTTTCTGGAATGTTCTATTTAATACTTTTAGACTCTGGATAAGTGAAGAGGAAACTGAGAAGAGCTGACTGCTAGGAGAGGAAAACTCATGTGGATTGCATTAACAGGAACTTACTGTAGAGTTAAAGACACCTGTCCCAGGGGTTATAAATTTCTCAAGTGATGCTGGGTGAATTCTAACTCCTCCCCATCTCTGGGTCTGTGACATGAATGGACCACCTTTGACCACCTTAGAATAATGTGACATAAACCATACACCAAGATGTTCTTGGATGGTTTCTGCAGAGCTATTATCCCCTCACCCTGCCCCCGACCCAGAGAAGGTTTGCAAAGTTTTCTTTCTGAAAATGATCATTGTATTAGGCTTGTTGTTTTTTTCCCTTATGACTAAATATCTAACAGGAAACAAATGAAGGAAGGAAGAATTTGTGCTGGCTTATGATCCAAGGTGCAGCATGGTGTGAGGCACTGCAGCAGGGGCTTGAGGCAGCTGGTCACATCGTAGCCACAGTCAGGAGACAGATGAGAGTGGGTGCTCGGCTGGTCACATTGTAGCTGCAGTCAGGAGACAGATGAGAGCGGGTGCTCGGCCGGTCACATCGTAGCCACAGTCAGGAGACAGGTGAGAGCGGGTGCTCGGCCGGTCACATCGTAGCCACAGTCAGGAGACAGGTGAGAGCGGGTGCTCGGCCGGTCACATCGTAGCCACAGTCAGGAGACAGGTGAGAGCGGGTGTTCGGCTGGTCACATTGTAGCCGCAGTCAGGAGACAGGTGAAAGCAGGTGCTCGGCTGGTCACATTGTAGCCACAGTCAGGAGACAGGTGAGAGCGGGTGCTTGGCTCACTTTCACCGTGTAATTCAGTCCAGAACCCCAGCCTAGGGAATGGTGCTGCCCACATTCAGGGTGGGTTTTCCCTTCTAAACTAATCTAATCTAGTATCCCTTCACAGACACACTTAGAGGTATGTGTCCTGGATGATTCCATGTTCTATGAAGCTGACAGAGATGATGAACCATCACAGCCACACAGCAAATATTTCCATTTTAAAAACAATATGCCTGCCATTAGTGCTTAACTCTGCCCTTGTACTGTGGAAGCATCCTTTAAGGTTATGTGGTTGTGTTCCACTTCGATTTCATTTACAAAACAACAGGTGATCCATATTTGGTGTGCAGATCATAATTTTCTGGTCCTCCACTCCAGACCACTGACTTTCAGTGCCAGCTTTTAAAAACTGGTAATTTGGGGCCAGGCAAGATGGCTCAATAGTTAAGAGCACTGGTTGCTCTTGCAGAAGACCTGGGTTCAGTCCCCAAGACCCACATCTCACACCCTCTCTAGCCTCCTTTTGGGCACTGTGAACATATAGTGCATAGACACAAATGCAGGCAAAACACTCATACACATAAAATACAAACAAATCTTTTAATGTTGGCAATATTTTCTCTAAATATGACTTAATTTCCCAGGAAAGAATCCTGAACATACAATTTCTAAAATTCTCCAACAGAAGTCTAGTGTATGTGCATTCATAGCTGAGCATCACATGTCCATTAAAAGAGTTCAAGAGGATTTTGGATGGTGATTGTGGTGTAAGAAAAGTAACTGAAGGTTAGATGAGGAGATTTTCCTTGTGGGTGAAATGAAAATAGAGCGGGATGCTGAGCATCCTAAAAATAGAACTCCGTCTTTTCACATGTCCTCCCTCCATTACTCAAGGCAAAAAGCAGCCAGTTCTAAAAACTTAAAAGGGACTCTATTCTAGGATCAGTTGCACAAGTCTCCATGGGGGACAAAAACCTGTAGTATATGTCACTGCCTTTGAATGTAAGTTGGAATTTTCACAGGTGTTAAGATCTGAACATCTGTAGACAAAGGTATCCGCTGTACTTCCTAAGTTACACCTTTTTTATTTTTGCAATGTTCCTGTCAGGCACTTTTAGTGGCCTTCCCATGTTTAGCCACCTTTTCTCAATTTTCATAAACATAATTTTATGTTTATTTTAGGTTTTTGAGATCCTATGTATCAGCCCCTCTGCAACTAACAATCTCTATACCACAGGTCTCTTTTAAAAAAAATATTGTATTTTATATGTATGAGCATTTGCCTGAATGTATGTATATGCACCACATGCATGCAGTACCCACAGAAGCCAGAAGAGGGCATCTGACCCCCCCTGAAACTAGAGCTGCAATGATTATGAGCTACCACGTGGGTGCTAAGAATAAAAACTGGGTCCTCTACAAGAATAGCCAGTCCTCTTAACTGCTGGAGGTTCCATTGCATGGGCTGGGGTCTTGGGTTTTGGGAAAGGGGGAAAGTGGGCTGACATCAGCTGCCTGAAGCCCCCGCCACCAGGGTTTCTGCACCATGATGGACTGAATGCTCTGTGAGCCCAAGACCAACCCTTTCGCCTTTAAGTTGTTTTTGTTACTGTGTTTTATTAACAGCAACATGAGAGCAAAAGAAAAGATGCTCCCGACCTGACTGTCATCCTGTTCAGTAAGTGAATGGGGAGTGGTGGGGGTTAGGTGTCAAGACTCTTGGCAGCCTTCATCGTAAACAAAAGAAAGTCATTTTCTGGAAAGTTCTGACAAAATCAATACAGTGAGATAGATCATCATGTGGCTATTATGATTTATCATGATGTGGTAGAAATCTATTATGATGCAGTTATGATTTAACATGGTGAAACCTCAATGCATTATGATGTAATGTGATTCATCATGATGCAAGAGAAATTTGTTATGATGTAATTATGACTTATAATGTACTAGAAACTTATTGCCATGTACAGATCATAAAAGACAATATGACATAATCTTATAACAGCAGAATTTTTCTGTAATATAATAGGAGATCTGATGGTTCTTCCTGATGAAATGAAAATGTACGATAATGCAATGCTTCACAACAGGTTCCATGATTTATTGTGATGCCGTGACTGTTTCCTTATCACATAAAAGGGAGATGACTTCATCCTTGCTCAACAAACTATCTTTTCCTAGCTCCTGAGAGGTAAACTGATGTGTCCTTGACTTGCAGAGAGAGCACAGGCTTCTTGTCATCTCCAGCAAAATATGAGGGATCCACACACACTCATAGGCTGGTGGCTTCTTCCATCTCAGACACTGAACACAGAGCACTCTTCAAACCTGCCACCACTCTGGAAAATGTTAGGTAGCAGAATACTTGTGGGATTTCTGTAACAGAGAATGCCACCTGAGGGGTGATGGTGCAGTGATGTCACCAAAATCCTCAACCTCCTTGCGACAGAAGTGGAAAGTTTATGTACCTCGTGAGAAATATTTAGCATCCAACTTCCTTTCAATGGTGCGGGAGAATTGTCTGTATTCTGTCAATCATGATTTAAATAAATGCTGATTGGCCATTAGCCAGGATGTATAGGTGGGACAACCACACAGGAAGTAGAGGCGGAGCAAGGAGAATAGGAGAATTCTGGGAAGCAGGAAGCTCTCTCGGCATTCCTGCATGGACCACCAAAGAAGCAGGATGTGACCTGCCCCGCTGAAAAGGTACTGAGCTATGTGGGTAACATAGATAGGGATAATGGACTAAATAAACTATAAGAGCTAATAAGAAGCCTTAGCTAATGGGCCAATCAGTTTATATCTTATGGAGACCTCTGTGTGATTTTCTCTGGGACTAAATGGCTGGGGGACCAGGTGGGACAGAAACCCCAACAAGCAGGCCCTTCACACTACACCTTTCCAACCTGGGGGCCGAACACTGCAAGCTGTGTTAGATTTTCCTGAGGCATTCAGCAGGCGCACAAGGTGTTTGTCTTCCTATTGGTCCAGCTTCCCACTGCATCCACAGACAGGCAACCTTCTGAGATGGCTCAGGAGAATTACCACTACTCTCAGACAGCATTTAATCCAGACCAAAGCCTTAATGATTTAACTCTCCCCCTCCAATACTAAACACAACCCCAAATCCCATGATTTGCCTTTGCTAACACTTTCATGTTGAGAAAAATTCATGAAGCTCCGTGACCTGCATTCTCTCTAGTTGCTGTAAGTCAATAAACTCCAATCCGTTCAATAACAAAGATCAAAGACTGGCCTCACTCTCCTGATCTCCAGGCTTTGTTCCTAGTGCTTAAATAAATTGGAAGCTCATCACTGGTTTTTATTTAGTTAGCCAGGCTGCAAATAGTAAGTCACATACATCTTTTCATTGTTTAGCTGGACTCCAAGGAATCCTGGGGAAAGACCCTAGATAGCAGGGCCCCTCATTATTATCACAACCATTCACAGAACAAGAGCAATAAGTGCTCACAGCAGCTATGTCCCACCGTGGAGTAAACAGAACAGAGAGGCAGCCCAGAGACTGGTTTCTGTGGCTTTTCAATACGGAGAAAGATAGGGACATATGAAGAGTACTTGGTGCTCTTATGGAGGACCAGAGTTCCCAGAACCCACATCAGGTGGGACACAACCACCTGTAACTCCAGCTCCAGGGAATCTGGCACCCTCTTATGGTTTCTGCAGGTACCCACACTCACATGCACATACACTCATAAGTAAAAAACAAAAATATAAAATAAATATAAGTTAGTGATAGGGATGAATAAAGAACTAGTAAGCTAGAACAGGGACAGAAAGCAGTTGCTATCACAGTGTGAAGACTTTAAGAACAAAGAGTGAACACCTGCCCCAATTTCTTCTCAGTGATCAAATGATAGGAATCGATGAGCCACACTGCACTGTAGTCACCCACAAAGGAACACTGCCCAGTCGTCTTAAGGAAATGGGCTCCTCTGAGAATAAATATCAGAGTGGGAGAAAAACCTGCCTCAGTCTCCATCAACAAGTCCAGACACCACTACATAGCCAGCTTCCTGGGATTGACCCACAGAGAACATTCCAGGTAGCCTAACAGCCACACCATTTCTTTCAATTGAGATGGAAGTCTGTCATTCAGAGGAAGAAATGAGCATATGTCCTGAAACCAAATTGGAATTCTTAGGACCAACTGAGGCAACACTGAGGAAATCCTACATTTAGTCTTGGTCCAGCTCACAGTCCCTGGCTAAGTCATCCTATTCTGGTCCCATAGCCTCAAGGTTCAAGATACCAGTATTTATTAGGGTAAAGGAGTGGACTATATAGCTTATTTCTAATAAAATGAAGAATTCTGATCCCCAAACCTGGTCTCTGGGTATCAATTTCCACTCAGAATTTAGCCTTAGGCTCAGAAGCCCTTATTTGTAAGCAAAACTGAGACCAAGTAGATTTCAGAATAATTATAATTTTTTGAAATAACTTAAATCTCCAGGGATGTCACATGATCAGCAGCTGCATTACAGGAAGCTCCAGGCTGGAGGTTTTTGCAAGGAAAGTCCTTCTTCATAGGAAAGCTCAGAGGTCAATCCTCCAGTGAAAGCTAAATCTCTCCTTCAGGTAATAAGGAATAGTTGACCACCAGGAGCAAACACCAGAGCAAATGCATGCACACATAGGAACATATATATACATATACACACATATTTTGCATTTTGCATGCACACACAGGGACATACATATACACATACACATATATTGTGCATTTTGGCATGAACACACAGGGGCATACATGTACACATACATACATATTGTGCATTTTAGCATGCACACATTTGTTGTGCATTTTGGACTTGGACAAGGATGAGTCTTAATGCTGACATGACTTTCTCTTTCTTTTGGGAGTGCAGATGACAGGAGGCAAGTAGCCACATGTGGAGTTCATGCTTAACAAGATCAGAACCAGCCAAGCCACTTCCCTTAGTCGCTGCCCCACAATCTATACCCCACTGGCCATGTCTCATGCTCTCTTTGGAAACCCTGCCTGTTGTCAATTTATCTTTTTCTTTTTGAAAACATGGTCTCCTTTGCAGCCTAAGCTGATCTGGAACTAACAATTCTCCTGCCTCAGCCTCCTAAGTTCTGGGTGACAGGAGTACACCACCATGACTGACCTTCAATTCTGTTTGCTTATTGTTGTCTCATGTATCTAGGAGTGTTGTGTGCATTCTTAAGCATGTGCATGTTTGCATGTAATTAGGTGTACATATGGACCACAGTTTTTCACATGTTAGTGCTGATAGAGGCTAAGGTTACTGGACCTCGCCTACCACTGATGTGGGAGTCCCCTCTGTGTGTTGCTCATCTTGGTTAATGAGTAAAGAAACTGCCTTGGCCTGATAGGGCAGAACTTAGGTAGGCGGAGAAGACAGAACTGAATTCTGGGAGGAAGAAAGCAGAGTCAGAGAGATGCCATGGGTCCACTGGAGACAGATGCTGGGAATTTTACCTGGTAAGCCACTGCCATGTGACGATATACAGATCAATAGAAATGGGTTAAATTAAGATGTAAGAATTAGCCAATAAGAAACTAGACCTAATGGGCCAAGCAGTGATTTAATTAATACAGTTTCTATGTGGTTATTTTGGGGCTAAGCTAGCCAGGCAGTCAGGATGAACAAGTGGGCCCTCTGCAACATACCACTCTCCACTGTCTTCACTAAAGGTCTCTCAGTTGAACCCAGAGCTCACTGATCCAACAAGTCTAGGCAGACAGTATCCTCTGTGGATATCCTGTCTCTGCCTCTTAAGGGTATGGAAGAGCCACCCTACACGTGGTCAACACCATCCCACACACTGTAGTCCTGGACTGGACAAAAAGGAAAGAGTGAGCTGAGTACCAGCTTCCATCTCTCTCTGCTTCCAGACTGAGGATACGATATTCATCTCTTTTGGTGAAGAATCTGTTCAATTATATTTCTCATTTAAAAATATTTTTAATATTTGCTTCTTTGGAGAATTTTATGCAATGTGTTCTTATCATAATTATTCCTCAATTATCCCTCAACTCTTCCCATATCCCATCTGCACCTCCCACCCCAACAACATGCACCAAATTTGTGTCCTCATTTTTCCTTCTTACAAATGCTGCCTGTACACTGCTGAGTGTGGAGCCATCCTCTGGAACATGCTAGATCTACCAGATCCCCACCCTTAAAGAAAACGAACTCCCTCCCCCCAGAAGCCATCAACTGTCTACAGCTCCTCAGGTAGGAGTGGGGTCTCGTGAACCCCTTTACCACTCCATGCTGGAATGTTGACCAGATTGATTGTGTTCAGGCAGCCACAGCTGCTGGGAGCTCATGAGCACAGCTATCACATCACGTCCAGAAGAACCTGTTGCTCTCTGGTCATCCCTGACCTCTGGCTCTTACAGTCTTTCCACCCTGCCTTCCAAGATGGTCCCTGAACCTTGAGCATGTGACATAAATGACCTCTTTCAGCCTCCATCTGAAAGGTCAAAGTGTGAGATCATCCAGTCTGCCCGGGACCTGGGAGTGTAGGGCTCATATCCTTCTGCTGCAGCAGCGAACGGGCTAGAGATTTTGAAGCTGACTTGAAAATAGCTACAGAAAGCCTAAAGTTCACCAGGCAGTGGTGGCGCACGCCTTTAATCCCAGCCCTCGGGAGGTAGAGGCAGGCGGATCTCTGTGAGTTTGAGACCAGCCTGGTCTACAAAAGCTAGTTCCAGGACAGGCTCCAAAGCCACAGAGAAGCCCTGTCTCAAAACTCCCCCCCCCCAAAAAAAAGAAAATCTAAAGAGCACGTTATCAATGCTCATCCGATTTATGTGTGAGCAAGCGACCAAACCTCTACATACAAAGGAACTCAGTGCTGAGCTATTTAGAGCCCCAGCTTGCTCACGTACAGCAGTGTTAGCTATTCTGCAGTGAGGATGAGTAGGTGCCTACCGGTGTCATCACCACAGCCCTATTCACCCACCTAGCTGATTCCGTCTGAGGATGCAGGAGAACTCCCATCACCTGAGTGACTTCAAGATCCACATGCATCCTTCTCTCTTGCAGCTGACCTCATGCTGGGGGGGGGGAATAAACAAACATCAAAGAGGTACATGGGAGGTCTTCAGATCTATGTACCGAGTGCATGCTACAGATGAAGTCAAAAAGGGGCACAAAGCACAGCCTTGGGGTGCTAGCTGCCTAAGCCAGCGTGGGAGGCTGAGGCAGGAGGATTGCATGTTTTAAGCCTGAATGGGCTACAGAGAGAATTCAAAGCCTGCTGGGGTAACTCAGTGAGACTCTGTGTCAAATAAAAAAGTAAACAGAGGGCTGGGGATCTCCCAGTAGTAGACTGCTCACCTAGCATGGACAAGGCTTGGATTCAATCAAGTCCCACAGTAATGTGGCAGAGAAAAACAACTGTGGCCACTCTAGAATGGAAGGCTGTGTAGAGGGTATCAGCCTGATGCCAAGACAAAGCCACTGTGTGGATGTCTGAGGAAAGAGGGGCCCAGATACACAGATACAGCAATAAAAGCAGGTGCAAAGGTCCTGCGGTAGGAGAGACAGGAAGGTACCAGAGAGACTGAGAACTGAGGAAATTTCAGTGGTTAAGCACTGGAGAGCCTGCTTGAGACAAGCATGATCCAGCAAAGAAAGGACAACCAGTGTCAACGCTCTTTGTGGAGAAATGCTGTCAGATGGGAAAAAACTGTCTTGGTGCTAGGGGAAAAACCAGACCACCATCCACAAGGACACAGATGATCCAGGCACAGAGCCATCTCATCATCAATGACTGGCTGTGGGACTATTACACTGTGACAAACTCGGAAGGAAGGAGGCCAAACTGCTCATCTCCATGCTGGGGGATGACAAAGAAGAGAATGTCTGACCCCTTGACCTTTTCCGACCTTCACCACATCACTGGACTATGATTTTTCTAAATGTCACCAGTGTCCCCAGAAGCCTCCTGGAGCTTGGAAGACCGTCCCTCATTTGTTTATTGTCCTTTCAGTTAAAATCCTTGGGCTCTAAGGAAAGCATAGCAATGATGGTTTATGCATGACCTTTAGCTCGCGCTGTGCTTTTTCTCCTTTTGAGATCTTATGGTCCTGGCAGAGGGCTGCTTTCCCCCCAACCTGAGGAAGAAGAGAAAAAGGGTGTCGTCAGAAGAAGAACCTTTTCAGAACACGGTCTTAAGTTTTAACCCATAAATGCCTTTGCCTCCCTGAGTTCTGAGCTCAACCTATCCCTCCTGGGGATGTAAAATAAAACGATATCCCCAGGAAGGAGGGTCCAAACACACAGCACAGGTGTGATTGTGTGGGGCTGGCTCCACACATGGCCTCTCCTGTCAGAGACGTTACAGGGAGGGAGTCCCCATGAAAGTCAGAAAACATGTTGCTCTACTCAGAACCCACTCAGAGAAAAAAACAGTCACATTCCTTCCAAAGGCTCCTCGAGACTTAGCTCCTTGTCTCCTCCCCAGACTGACTTCCCCGGCTTCTCTCCTCCTGCCCCAGAATGAGCCTGAAACATCTCCAGCAAGAACCAACCATTTACCCTTATTGTGTGTGAGACCCTTCCTGGTGAGCCAGGACACAGACGTCTATCACACAAGATAGAAAACCAACCCACAACAGTGCCAAAGTTGCAGTTTGGTGAGTAAATAAAACTGTGTGTGTGTGTGTGTGTGTGTGTGTGTGTGTGTGTGTGTGTGTATGCAGTACCTGTGGAGGCCAAAAGAGGGCATCAGATCCCCCCGGAGCTGGAGTTACAGGCAATTAGGAGGCAACATCCATGTCGATGCTGGGAACTGAACCCAGGTCTTTTGCATGAGTAGTATGCACTATTAACTACTGAGCAATCTCTCCAGCTCCTCAATGAGTTTTATTGGGGTTACTTATGGCATCATGGGTAAGTGATTACTTGTAGGAGCCAAGATGACCCCAAGACAGATGCATCACCAAAACTCCAACAGAGGTAATAATAGTTCATGAAAGCTCCGCCCGAGTTCTCCTCCGTGCTTGCAGGCAACAGCACCAGTCAGTCAGTCCCCCCTCAGCACCTCAGCTGATTGAGTCTTGTTCCCCAGCAGGTACTGGTTGCTTCCATAACCTTGGAGAGGGACCCTGGTAAATCGGCCACGTTTTGGCCTTCCCAGACGTATGAAGCTTGTTTACCTGCCCCACTCCGAGAATCTTGAGTGCTACTCCCACCCACCTTCTTCCTGGAGCGATGTCTTTGCAACTGGAGGAAACTGCTGTCTACAGCTCTTGGCGACTGCTATGAGGGCTACCGGCTTCGGCTCTTAGAGCCGTCCTGTCTCTGCACAGAATGTCAGGCACACCCTGGGCTTTTCTCTCCCCCCACACGTTCCTCTTCTCCTCCATCTTACAAATTACCAGCGACTGAGTCATACTTAATTCCTGTTTCTATTTCCTGTCCCCTCCAGAATGGAATCTTTCTGGGGACAAGGACGCCTAATGTTCTTAAGATCTTTCTGCTGCTTGGGAAAGATCTGCTGACGGTGTGTGTGGGGGGGGGGGGGACGACAGTGTGAATGGAATGAATGTCGTGCAGCCCTGTGAGTGGAGAAGAGCAAAGCTACTTCAAGGCGCCCCCAAGGGCGCATGCGCAGCTCGAATGGAGCCGGGTGATGTGAGGGCAGTCCAAGGGCAGCCACTTTGTATTGGTTACATTATCTTTTTAATGAGATAATTAATTAATTAATCAGGGCCCATTAACCTCTGTGCCCAGCCCTGGCTTGAGCAACACTTGTGTGGGAGAAGAGGGCAGGAACAAAAATGCACAAAGCCAATTGAAGCCAAGGTCATCCTCTGAAGAGCTCACCCTGCTTACACGCTTACACATACCCTGGGGGAAGAGACTAAACTACGTCAGTCAATGAGAGGTGGTGGCATCGACAATGCTACAGGCCTCGTAGAATCTGTGTGTGCAGGTGTGCATACACATACGTGTGGAGGCCAGTGGACATCCTCAGGTGTTGTTCATTGGTTGTTTGGTTTTGGTTTTGATACAAGGTCTTTCCTTGGCCTGGAATCTGCCTGCTAGGCCAGGCCGGCGAGCCAATGAGTTACAGAGATGCCTATGTTTCTGCCTCCTTGCCACTGGGATGAAAACACCCAGGTGTAGTGGCGCACGGCTTTACTCGCAGCTCCCCAGTGGCAGAGGCAGGCGGGTCTCCGAGTTTGAGGCCAGTCTGGTCTACTGAGCAAGTTCTAAGACAGCCAGGGCTACCTAGAGGAACCCTATAGCAAAAACCGAAAAAAAAAAAAGCATACTAATCGTCCCCACCCAGCTTTTTTTCCCTCAACTTCTGGGCTGAGTCCTTACAAGGCAAGCTCTTCGCTGACTGAGCTATCTCCACAGCCCTCAGAGAAAATTTTTAATTGGCATTAGACATCATTAGGGACACACCTCCAAGCTACTAAGATTTGTTTCACAGAACTCAAAATAACCGTCAGAGCCAGGAAATAATACCCATCCAAAGTAGCAAAAGTAGAAAACCTTCTAAGGCAAAGCCAGAGGACACCACATGCCAGCACCTACCTTTCCTTACAAAGCTGCTCAGATGGGGCCTGGTCCTCCCAACAGTGCTAACGGCCACACATGGAGAGGATGCTCAGCAAGGCCGCTCCCCTGAGCCACAGAGATAGCAGTTCTTATTTGGGGTCAGCCATACCAGCACACATGCCGTTGACTTTTCCCAGCTCTTCTGAAAGCCCAGTTGATGCCCCGAGATGCTGACCATCTCATATGGGTCAAGGCTGATTGAAGACTGAGCCTCACTTTGAAATAAATATGTGGTGTTTGGACAGTTCAGACTTGCTGAGGTAATCCTTCACTGTACAAAAATATGTGGTCATGATTTAAATTTAAAAAGAGAAATGGAGACAGTTTGCATAAAAGCATGCACACCTAGAATTGGGGAGATGGCTCGGTTGATAAGGTGATTGTACCGCAAGCATGGGGACCCGAGTTCAGAGTTCCAGAAGCCACATCAAAAGCGAAGCACAGCAGAGTGCACCCTATAACCACAGAACTGAGACAGGAGGATCTCCGGTACTCCCTGGCCTGCCAGGCTCCTGAATCACCTCAGAAAAACAAGGTGACTGAGGAAGAGGCTCAGCACCAGCCTCTGTCAACACACACATGTGCGTGTGCCCGCATCCACAAATACACGTACATATATACAGTGAAAAACAATAAACTAAGGCTTGGAGACTTCCCACTGGGTCATCCATCAAAGGAGCTGGGATAAAGAGGATGGGCAGGCAATAGAGCTTCCCATGTGAGGCAGAAAATGGGGAGCTTGGCTCCGTCTAGAGGAATGGAGAAGATTCACACGTCCTTTAGAAATGTCATAGCCAGTTACAAAGCTAGCTTACAACTCAGGTACCGTCATAAAAGGCTGGAAAGTTTATTGTTCAAATACCTTCATTTCTAAGTTGCCTGCTGTCCATGAATGAGAATTTCAAATCGGCTTAACAGCACACTATACATTTTCATTGATTCCAGGGACACATGGGGACAAATTCCCTACTTAATTGTGCTGTAGTGCTATGTGTCGTCTTTTAAAGATTACTGGGTTGGCCTTGGTCATATAAGGAGATTACAGAGACGACACTCTGAGTAATGTTGCAACCCGAGGGCCGAGATGGATTTTTTGCACAGCTGTCACCTACACGAGAATCGGTTCCATCCCTCTGAGTTTGGTAGCTCAGTTGTAGGAAGGACAAAGTCAGCCAAAGCTGCTGGGTTTAATGAGAAGGAAAGAGTGTGTGAGAGTCCGGGGGAGGTAACGGACTAGAGGACTGGGCCTCAGCACTCAGAGGCCGACAAGTACCGGGTTCAAGATGACGATATGTCCGCTGCACGTTGGATCTGGTTATAAAACATGGTCCTCTTCGTCAAGTCAGTAGCATCAGCTTGCAAGTGACCATCATATTAGGGCTCCTTGATTGTTGAGGTCCCCTCATAGAAGGAGGTGATGGGAAGGGTCATTGGCCCCCTAACCCAAGATTCCTGCTGTGTCTCTCAGCCATCTGCGTACAGTTCTGCCTTGATTGCAAGTGGTCTGGGGACTCAGGATTGTTCCCATCTGGAGACAGGTGATTGGGGGGCTCCATCAGTACTGCTACCACACTGTACGTAGATCTCCTAGTGCAGAGGCGTTGGGGTCCCCGCCCCCATATTCTTCAAACAAGCCCAATCAACTCACTGTTTCCCCAGGGTGGACTCTGATAGAATTATACTTACGTTTGCCATTGGAACATAATGAGGAGTGCATGATACTGTTTAAGCCCCCCCAGGAAAGGAATTCTTACTGCAGTCCCCCAAAACCATTTGTGTTAAAGGTGTGGTCCTCAGCTCGGCATCATGGGAGGCTGTGGCCTAGACGGAGGTGTCAGGCCATCATGGGTTTGTCTTTTAAAAGCAGCAGCTTCCTACTTTCCTAACGCTGCAACCCTTTCATACAGGTCCTCGCGTTGTAGTGACCCCCCCCAACCACAAAACTATTTTTGTTCCTATTTCATAACTGTAATTTTCTACTGGTATGAATTATAATGTAAATATTTTTTGAGTTAGAAGTTTGCCAAAGGGGTTGTTACCCATAGGTTGAGAGCACTGTGTAGGAGGGCCTATTTGGGCAGTTTCTTACCCTCTCATCTTTGCTTTCTTGCTACCACGAGGTGAGCAGCCCCCTCAGTAGGCCTCATCATAATCCGGAAAGCAACCGGACTGAAACCTCCGGACACGAAGCCACCTTTCCTGTGATATGTAGACGTCTCCTCTCTAGCATTGTGTTATTGTAGCAGAAGGCTAGCACATTGAGGGTCCTTACCTATTAATCTAAGAAAGTTGGAGAGATGGTCAGTAGTTAAGAGCACCAACTGCTCTTGCAGAGGACACAGGATCCATTCCCAGAACCCACATGGTTGCACACAACTGTTTGTAACTCCAAGTCCAAAGGATTTGACACCTTCTTCTGTCCACCATGGACACTGCATGCACCTGGGACACAGACACACATGCAGACAAAACACGCATACACATAAAAATGAAAACAATCTTTTTTTAAAATTCTAAGAAAACTAACAAAACACATAGTGTCTTATATTCTGACATTTAACAAATTAATATTTTTAAATATACACTCCCAAATATATCAATAGTATTCTGAGATGAACAATAACTCTGAGTTCTTACATGTTCCATGGTAAAATGCCACCTCTCCCACCTTCCTTCCCACCCCCATAGCACACTCTGGACACTTAAGCTACACATCCAAGACGAAGTATATTGTTTACAACAAATACATTCCATTTAAAAATTGATTGTTCACAAACCAGACTTGATGATGCACACTTTTAATCCCAGCACTCTGGAGGTAGAGGCTGGTAGATTACTGTGAGCTGGAAGCCTAGCCTGGTCCACAGAACAAGCTCCAGGCCAGTCAGGACAACATAGTGAAACCCTGTCTCAAAACTAAAAATATAAGTACTGAATAAAGAAGTAAGTCGAATATGCTTATGGAAACCATAACCTAAATAAAATGAATCATCATTAAATTAAAGCCACGGCATCTTTACGTAGGATGCAGAGGCTGTAGACTCTGCAGAGCAGAGCGTGGTTTTGCTTTATTAAACACCTGCCCATGACTGATTCATGAGTGACTCAAACGCAGTCTGGTCCCACTCTTCATGACAACCTGCAGGGCAGGATAGTAATAAACAACCATAGATTTGTCACTTTCCCTGACGCCATGGTCTTGGTGGCAGGAGCCCTCCACACCAGTAACAAAGAACTGCTAATATTAACAGCTGATCTGGGGCACTGGGCTGCTCCATAGCAACATAGAGTACTTTTCCGATTTGGTCCAAGGCCTGTGTAAAGGACCAAATTCAACAGTGGTGTGAAGGGAATGATCCTTTCCAATTCTACATACAAAGCTAGAATCCCACAGGGTTCTTCTGTGTGGGAGCTGAAATGCTGTCACTGCTCTTCTCTTGACTGTGAGGTGACAAGGCGGGAACCCCAATGTCATGCTCTTGTGCAATGCACAAACGCAAGAGGGAGGATCTTCCACCTCCAGGCGCAGGGTTCTGGGAGTCAGTCCCCAGGCAGAGCCACCAGGTGACACCTGTGAAACTGCCCACGATGCTCCTTGGGTACCAGACTGTTTCACTCCCTCTCTGAAGCGCTTCTTAGGTCTGTAAACTGGGTTACCTAGGAAGACAAAGTAACATCCCTTTCCAGAGAGGGGAAAGGACAATATCTGGATCGTCACAGTGATTCCCCCAGATGCTAAAGAACATCCACTCAGGGATGGATGGGCGGCTTGGTTCTTGAAGCGCCTGCTTTGACAGCATGAAGATTCAAGTTCAATCCCCACCATATGCATACACACAGCCAGATGTGCTGATCATGCTTGTGCCAGGAAGTGGAGACAGGTAGATACCTGGGGTTCTTGGGCAGCCAGCCTCACCTAGCTGATGATTCCAAGCCAGTGAGAGACCTGGTCTCAAAAGAAACAAGATGGTAGACAGCACCTGAAAAGTGACACCTGAAGTTGTCCTCAGGTCTCCAAATGCAGGCATGCACCTGCACACTCACATGCACACACATGCACACACAGTATCCATTCATCATTTCTTTAAATTACATTTTAAATTATTTATCATACCACATGCCATAGTGGTCATGTGGAAATCATAGGTCAACTACAGAAGTCATTGTCTCCTCCCACCATGTTAGTCCCGAGGCTCAAACTCAGGTCGTCTGTCTTGTCAGCAAGGGCTTTAACCCACTGAGCCATCTCATATGACCCTATTCAGCATATCTTACCCCCAAGTTCCCTCTTCCAGTCCCAAGAATACAGCACAGAGCAGAGGACGATCTTCGGAAAAGGATGTTTAGTCATTAGTGACTTGGAAGAACATAACCAGGAGCCCCTTGCACTGGTGGGTGTCTTCTGGGAACCATGAAAAGGAACTCCAAAGGAGGCAGTCTTGGTGCCTGTCCCCAAAGTATCCTTATATTGCCTGACATCTGCAGGCAGGTGACAGTCGGCCGACCTGGGTTCTTTGATGGTGGTGTCAACAGCGTCTCCCTTCAAACATCCTCAAGGATTCTACTCATCTCTTCTATAAGCTGAATTGGAGAGAAACGCAACAACTCCCAATGCTTCTCCAACTTCCCTGGAGGTGTGCAACTCTGGATGGATGCTCATGTGCATTTCCCAGGAAGGGAAACACATGCTCACATCCTGGAATGCTCTGCTGCCCTTTTCCTGATGCTCTCCGTACATTCTCCACTGCAGGTACCTCTACCAGCAGCACAGAGTGGGGAAGCCAGCTCTCGCCTTCATCACTGGTGTGGATGCAGAATGCTGTCAGTCAGTGCTACCTGTTCAAGTCCTAGAGCTTCCTGTACCCTCTGCCTGGGATGTTCACCCACCCAGCATCTGGATGGTTCGCCCACCCCCTCCTCACGTCTCTGCTCTGATACCCTTGTTTATTTTCCTCCTCCAGACTCAACCACCTGACCTACCTCACTGTACTTAAGCTTTGGCTTATTCTTGCTCCTTTCTTTGAAGCCTACATCCAAGGACAAAAGGAACTTTAACAGTGTTGTGGTCCCGAGTCATAACACCCTCACAGATTTTGAACTTTGGCAGGTCTCAAAAGCCCTCAGAAGCATTGAGGAGGCAGATATTACTAGAAGATTGTTTTTAGAACCAATAAGTCTTGGTGCACACAAAAGCTACATTCCTAGTAAGTACTCAGGGATGCTGATGCTGTTGGCATAGGAACCACATCAAGAGCTGCCTCCTGGCACAGAGGGTGCATTCAGAAAATAATTGTAAAGTGAAAGGGTGGATGGAGGCATCATAGCGTATCCCACTGACTGGTGACTTTTCTTTCATCTGACAGGTTCTCACCATGATCACCTCTTGCTGACTTAGGTGCCATGAGCATCTCTCATAGACTTGATTCAGGAGTGTTTCCACAGATATTTTAGCAAAGTTCACACCCGACTTCAGGAATTTGGGTTTGCACTTCCAGCAATATCAAGCCCTTCCCCAGGAAGCCCATGTCATTGCAGAGACCAGACCACAGATGGCATGGCTGTGTTTTGTCTTTTAACAGCATCATCAAGGTTCCCATCCAGCAGGACTTTCCCATTCATATTTGAGAAGGAACATCACCACCCCATTCATAATAACCAAAAACAAGAGACATCCTAAGCACCCAATGATGGGGAGACAGTCAAGTCAATGACAGTATAGCTGCATCCTGGAATATCTTTCTGCTATAAAAAAAACCGTGTTTACACAGATTGTTTTAATGGCCTCACTAAAATGGCTTTTATATAATCCTATAAAAGATAATGCCAGGGTAACATTCTCGTTGGAACTCGCTCCAGCTGGGGTACTCAGAGGAGATCTTGCCCTGCAGACTCTCACATGGCAGCTGGTGGGAACAGCAACCTTGTGCTGGTTGATAGGCATTGCCTTGTGAATTTGTTTTAATGTGGGGGGAATGTTTGGTTGGATGCAGGAGGATGAGAAAATGCGATGGAAATAACCTGGCAAGTGCTTCCTGCCAGGCCCCCAGACTGGATTTAGCTTCTCTATTTAGAGAAGACAGCAGCAACTTTATAATAACACAGGAATAACAGTTAGCGCTCTGGAGCGGTAACTATGCCCAGGGCACGTATTCTAAGCTATATGCACATATCAGTTGCATTTCATTTATTCAGGAATCCAGTTACTGCAAAAAAAAAAAAAAAGATGGAACAATTTTCATGATTCACTGTGTGCAGACCCAGGAGAAATCAGGACTGCTGTCCCTAAGGTGGCCTTTATTGAAACATGATGGCTAAGAATCAAACCCCTCTCTTGTGAAATTAATATTCTTTTTTTCATTTTGTGCTTAATTGTGTGCTTTCGTGTATCTCTTCTGTATGTTTGCGTATTTGACTGCTGGTGTCTGCAGAGGTCAGAAGTGGTTGTTGGACCCCCTGGAGGTATAGGCAGTTGTGAGTCTCCTGATGTGGGTGCTGGGAACTAAACCTGGGTCCTCTGTAAGAAAAGCAAGTGTTTTCAAGATTATAGCCCACAAACCCAACTGAGAAGAACTCACAGGGTCTCACAGAGACTGAAGCAACAATCAGGGAGCCTGTGTGGGTCAGAACTGGTCCTCTGCATATATGTTATTTGTGTAGCTTGGTGTTCTTATGGAACTCCTAATAGTGGGAATGGGGGTTTCTCTAACTCTTTTGCCTGCTCTTGGGACCCTTTTCCTCCTCCTGGGTTGCCTCATCCAGTTTTGATGTGAGGGTTTATGCCTAGTCTTACTGTAAATTGTTATGCCATGCTTGGTTGAGATCCCTGGGAGGCCTGCTCTTTTCTGAATGGAAATGGAAGAGGAGTAGAGCTGAGGGAGAGGGGAGGGAAGGGGCAGGACCAGGAGTGGGAGGAGGGGACACCATAGGCAGAATGTAATATATGAGAAAAGAATAAATAAATACATTTTTGAAAAAAAGGGGCAGCAAGTTTGAGTTGTCATGGCCCTGGAACACCCCAAATTTCATGTTCCAATGTGGCAACAGTTTCATGAAGTTATGTGCCAGCAAAACAAGACAGTCATAAATCCAAATTGATTATATGTATTGATATATATATATATGTCCAACTCTCATAGAACTACTATAAGTAGCCAGTCTCTACAATCTCGCCTGTTTTTATTATGATACAATCCCCCTCTCTCAATAGTCTATAAAATGGGCTTTTTCACTTTTACTAAGTAGGCCTGTAAGGATTTGAGTTGCATTGTTAGTCTTTCTGACAAAGAGGCTATTACCTTTATTACCTAATCTCACTTCTTTTTTTTAACTTGTTAGCTATAATTCTTAGGTTCTTATCT
The DNA here is from genome assembly GCA_004026605.1 of Ondatra zibethicus. NCBI lineage: Eukaryota > Metazoa > Chordata > Mammalia > Rodentia > Cricetidae > Ondatra > Ondatra zibethicus. Next base: position 8,547 of record PVIU01014067.1, on the reverse strand, counting down.
TATGGTTGAATTAGGGCTTATAATGTAACTGCAGTTCTGGGGGAATCCAACTCCCTCCTCTGGACTCTACAGGCACTACAAACACATGGTACACAGAAGCACATGCAGGCAAAACACTCATTTGCATTAAGTAAACATAAATAAATATTAAAAATAAGATGAAGAATGATTGAGGAAGACGTTCAGTGTCATTCTCTGGCCTCCATGTGCATATGCACACACACACACTGTACATGTGGCTCTGCCTGTACACATGTACACACACAAGCACATATATATATATAAGTCACATACACAAATCCTTCCCCCAACCACAGGGTGCAGGGATCGTTGTGGAAGAGGAAGTGGAAAGAGTGTAAGAGCCAGAAGTAATGGATGACTCCAAGGAAAGAGACAAGAGGATTGACACACATATGAACTCACAGAGACTGTGGCAGCATTCACAAGGCCTGCACAGGTTCAAGCCAGGTAGGGTCCTAGGGTTGAGAAGGGAAAGTGGACATGGGCTCCCACCCATAACCAATGAGTTATCTGCATTTGATACCTGCTTGCAAAGAAAACACTAGTTTGTTTTTTTTTTCCCAATGGAGTCTTATTGGGTATATTAACCACACTTCAGGGTAGGCCCCTGACCAACACAAAACAAATTTAATGGCATTGTTATAGACTTTTTATCTCATATAACTGTGTTTGGGCATTTACTTATTGGTCTTTTGCTTGTATATTTTGGTTTCCAATTTTGTGTTTTTATAGGGTTGTGAATTTCTTGTTATGTTCATTTGTTTTTGTTAAGAGAGAGAAAAGGACATAGAAATGGGTGGGGAGAGAGGTGGAGAGGATCTGGGAGGAGTTTGGAGAAAACATGATCAGAATATGTTATATGGAAAGAAAATTTTTTCAATAGAAAAACAAGCATGAGGTGTGTGTGTGTGTGTGTGTGTGTGTGTGTGTGTGTGTGCAATATACAACAAAGGACAATGTTCAACGTTCTAAAACTGATTTTGCTAGGATGACGAAACTGCACTTGCAACTCAATCTCAGCCATGGGGACAGCAATTCAGCCTGACAGCTTCTTCCTAAGCGTGTGATGAAGAGGAATTTATAGTCTATCAATACTAATGGCAAGGTTGCTTCTGAGCTTTGCACCAAAATTGAGAGGTGATCACACAGCCTGGAGTGAGGCCGATGTTGAAGGCAATGAGAGGGAAAAAGAGGTCAAGACCCCTCCAACTTCCTCTAAACCCAGGAGTAATTGAAGTTCCATTATGCAAATAACACCTGTCCCTCAGAGACTTATGTGTTTAAGTTGAAGTAAAGATAAAAGAATAGTGATCAAACCAGACTCTCTGAATGTGGCAGCGAAAGTTGGCGGATGGAGAACCCAACAACAATGACACCAGGACCTATCTCTTCTGCATGTATTATCGTTTTGGGAACCGAGTCTTTTTGAATGCACTCCTCCCAAGGCCGGGAGGGAGGGGGGTGGGCCTTGGACTTCCAACAGGGCAGGGCACCATGCCCTCTTTCA
>PVIU01014066.1:0-53418 GCA_004026605.1 Ondatra zibethicus | reverse complement strand
CCTCCCTCCCTCCCTCCCTCCTTCCCTCCTTCCTTCCTCCCTCCCTCCCTCCCTCCTTCCCTCCTTCCTTCCTTCCTTCATTCCTTCCTTCCTTCCTTCTTTTCTTCTTCTCCTTCTTCTTCTAAATCTTGTTCACTCTGCTGGTGATAAGATGAAATCTCAAAGCAGTTTCTAACTTACATTTCTTCAATGGCCATTTTCATGTTTTTTATATAAAAATAGCATTTCTTCATATTTATTTTTGAGAATTTTCTGTTTATTTCCATCTTTCAATGTTTAATTGGATTTCTTGTTTCTTGATATATAATTATGTTTTAATTAGTTGGTTGTTTTATTGTATATTATAAGGACTACCCTTCTGTAAGATGTATAATCTAGCAAAGATATTTTTCCCATTCTGTAGGTTGAATTTTCACTCATTTGATGGTGTCCTAGGCTGTAAGAATCTTTTTAATTTCATAACATTCCATTGTTGATACTAATGCCTGGGCTACTGAGTTCCTGTTCAAAAAGTTCTTTCCTGGGTCTTTAAGACAAATTATATGCCCCACGCTATCCTCTATGAGATTCACTATATTTTTCTTATGCTGAGGTCTTTGATCCATCTTGTATTTATCACCTGTGTATGTCATCTCAGAACAAAAAGTACAAAAATAGCATCAAAGACAAATTGTTTCCACAATGCAGTTTTATGTAAATAAATGATTGGATTTTGTAAATGTGAGATGTTAATAGTATACACTGAAAACACTAATACATACTTTTTATCAGGAAAACACACTCAGCTTTGAAACAATGGGGCTTTATTCTTAATTAGACTGCCCTATATTAAGCATTATTAGACAATTCCAATAATGCAGCTGGAAATCGAGGTTCTGTCACCAGGATCATATATGTTCCACTGCTGGTCCTCGCTGACTCCACTGTCAGACTCATGTGGCACATACCTAAGTGTCACTTCAGCTTCAAGGAACTAGTTGCCAGTGAAGGAGAGATCTCTCCATGAGAAAATGTGAACAGATATTTATCCATCATCCTCTCTCTCTCTCTCTCTCTCTCTCTCTCTCTCTCTCTCTCTCTCTCAACTTTAGATAGGGCTAAAGTTATTTTTTTTGGTATCTATGCTATCTACCAAGGTTCAAAATGCTATGAAACTGGGAAAGAGACCTTCCAGTTTCTGATATAGAGGCAGAAGGATTCACCTTACAGGAAAGCAATTACACTGAAACAGTTTTTCTTTTTTTTTTTTTTAATGGAACCCCTGGACAAAAAGTAAATAAGAAGTACTTCATTTATAACAGTTTCTCCAGGAAAACTGTTATCAGTTTATGATTATTTGCCTCTGCACTGACAAGGCAAAAATGAAAGCAGTGAAGTCATTTTTTGTATATTTCTGATAACCCAAATGGTATCTCACTATTAAGAAATGAAGTACAGATAATCATAATCTATTCCTATTTTATGTCATCAGATATTTTACTATTGATATAAAGCTTGTCATAATGATGGGGTCTTTGAAGGAACTATGATTTCAAGGAAGATGCCTGGGCAATTACAAGGTCATATAATTTAGCTCATGACTGACTTCTGATAATAAGTCAAAGTTCATAAACTCAAAACAACTGTGTTTCAATGATGAAGTTCTCTGTGTAATTGCTGCCTCTAAGCCTCGATGCTTTTAAGAATTTTGCTTGATAAACTTTGCAATCTGTCAGGTAATTAAAGGATATACTGTATTTGTTTCAGGTATAATTATCCTCCTGTATACAAAGTTTTACCTTCCATGATTCTAATTATTTATCATCAGTACTACCTCAAATATTTCACCTGAAAATTTCCAGAAGCCATTCATTTAACATTGCATACCATTCACAATGTCACAAAGAACCATATATAGTTAGTCAACTGTATATGGAAGAATGGCTACAGTGGGAGTTTGAGGACATATTTAATAATTATATATATTATTGCATTTATACTTTGTGTAATTATTCATATGCTATTGTATAAGATAGATAACCAGTAAAGGAAGTGGCACAGTATATTTTGTTGGAAGTTGTAGAATGAAAGAGATCATTTGAGAAGCAATCTAAGGAGTTAAAATTTTACATAGGGGTAAGTGTTAGTCAGTTCATACTTCCATAACACATAGTCCAAGCTGGATGGCTTAAACAACAAAAAATAATTATACATCTGGAAAATTGATGTGCAAGATCAGGGTACATGGATAACCAATTTTGTTAAGGGACAACTGTCCAGTCCACAGACTTCTACCTTCTCATATTACCTTCATGTGATTAAGTGAGAACTCCCTTTGTATCTTCTACAAAGGGTACAAGTTTGATGAGATTGGGTATCTTCTCTTTGCCTTCAGTTACTTACCTCTCTTACATCCCAAGTTCCCCTTAAATCACATGGAAGCTTGGAACATCAACATATAGAGTCTGTAGGGAAAAGGCAGTATATGGTGAGGAGTTGGAATAAGTAGTCTACAGGAAATACTGAAGAACATAAGGGAATTTTCCAGGAGATTCAGACATGGCGAGTCAAGGAAGATGAGACTATAACAATACATATCCTCAATAAAGAACATTATGGTCATCTATAATGTCTGTGAGGAACATAGGAGGAATGTGATACATTAATTGGGAAGTCTCATGCTACTCAAACATTACACCATTAGAAAGGTGTTGACTTTACTTTTGAATGAGACAGAAAACCATAGGAGCAGATTAGTAAAAAGATGTGATGGAATTCCAATAAAACAGTTCTGGTATTGATTGAGAATGTGAAAGGCATGTGAGCAGGTGGACAATCAAACAGGAAGCTGTTCAGTCATACGTGATGGCGCTTGGGAAGCTGGAGCGGAAGGAGCAGCAGTCATAGAGAGCTGGAGTAACACAGCCAAATGAGACTTTGAGAGAAAACCACACCAAAATACTGGAATGCCAAGACTTCAAAATTTTGTTTAAAATGGTAGAAATAAAAAGGATAATTTTCAAAATAGGGAAAGAATTTATATATTTAAAAATCTCCCCAGATTTTTAAAATTGTCCTTTTAATTTTATTATATATATTTAAATTTATTTATATTAACATATAGAAATCAAAACATTCATTGAATGGTATATGGGCATAAATCATTTCCATTTTAATTTTCCTTAAATACAAAGAGATAGTATACCCTTTAACATCCAGAACAATATTGCATACAGATAACAAATATGGTATAAAAATCAAGCTGTAACACTTGCATCTGTTAAGTTGCAACAATTAATTTGATTTTTAAGTAGTGATGATAAGGGGACATTTATATCTACACAAATGTATTTCAGAGGAGATCTCTATTCCTTTCCAACACTTCATTAAAATGATATTAGTTAAGTGTAGAAAACAGTACATTTAGACTTAAAAAATATATAGATTGAGCTTATAGACTGAGCTTAAGAACACACTCACTTAGGTTGATACCACATCAATATGTCTGTAGAATGACTTTATGCTTGCCCAAAGGGCTGTGGAAAAGATTAGGTATGAGAAAATTAAATTAAATTAAGAGAAATGACTTTGTTTGTTCAATGGTAAGGCAATTGTTTTCTGAAAGAAACAAATAATCTCTGAAGTCATAAAAAAGTTACAGATAAAGAAAAAGAAGAAATTATGGCCTCCATAAACTACAACCCTAATTACAAACTTAATATCACTGTACATATTGATAAAATGATTCCAAGGAAGGCCTAGGATAAAAGCATGTGTTTGGAGTAAACAATTAAATGGATAGCTGAAGAAATTATATAAATATTTGCTCAATAATAAGTTCCCATTTCCCAAGAATTAGGAATATATATTAAAAATAAGTGAAGAAGCAGACACACATATACCAAAAGGATGTAAAGTTATCTTGTGGTTAGGGACTGGAAAAATCAATACTACTAAAATGTTTCTATGGACCCTCAAATTTACACATGCATAATACTCTCTAATTTTCTGAAAGCTAACATTTTTTAAATTTCAATATTAACATATTTTTCCAGAATTTCACTTTAGGAAGAACTCAGTTTGTAACAGTAATTTATATATAAAATCATGAGAGAATAATGACACAACGATCTTTAGATTAAATGCCTAAATTTGTAACCTAGCTTTCACTAATACAAAGAAGAAGCAGTAACATATAGACATACAAAACTGATGTTTCTTGTTGGTACTCAGCCCATAATCCTGAAATCAATATTTTCCTGGTTCATATTAATTTGATTGTCAAAGTAGGCAAATTCAGCATAGTTGATCACTTGACTACAGTGATGTAGTCATTAAACATATTAGATTGTGTTAGCAATTAAAGTTAAATAACACGTGTGTATTATTTTCTGAGATCTATGTCAAAGCATCAGAAATAACTGATTCTTCTCAACTTTCACTGGGATGAAGGGATTGTTGGATACAATGCATCCTTTCTGGAATGTTAAAGTCCTCTTCCACATCAAGCATATTTGTTTATGAGAGACCTGGGTATGAAGAGCCAGGTCCTACTGGCCTACAAATCCTTCCTATCACGAGGGCATCTCTCTACAATGTGGCAACTGTGTTCTCAAGGTTCACAGATGATCTGCTTTCTAATGTCTCTAACCTGTTCCCTTTTTATGATTTCATCTAGTAAGTCAGAAGTTGTGAAATATTAGTTCAAGATGCTTTACATTCATTTATGTTGTGAAATAGTTTTAATTATGCATCATATTTATGATATCTATTAGAGGGTTAGAGAGGTGGCTCAGCAATCAAGAACACTGCTACTCTTCAAGTAGAACTGGGCCCCATTTGTAGTCCCTACACATCGGCTCACAACCACCTGTAACTCCAGTTGTAGACTATATCTCTCTCTATTTGCCTCCATGGGCACTTCATGCACAAAGACAAATGTTCAATAAAAACTCATACACATAAAAGAAAAATAAAATAAATCTTAAAATTAAGAAAAATGCATTTTAAATATTCCAGTGTAGATGTAAAGTGAGTAGTCACAGGAGTCTGAAACTGAGATGAAAGATTCCTCAAACTTTCTAGCAATCTTCTTGTCACTTCATCCCTATTTGTAAGATTGGTGCCTTGAACAAAGCTAAACATCAACAACAGCTGGATCCTGAGGCAGGTTGATTCCCAATTTCCTGAGAGACCACCACACTGATTTCCAAAGTGGTTGTACAAGTTTGCATTCCCACAGCAATGGATTAGTGTTCCCCTTACACCACATCCTCTCCAGCATAGGCTATCATTATTGTTTTTTATTTTAGCCATTCTGACAGGTGTAAGATGGTATCTCAAAGTTGTTTTGATTTGCATTTCCCTGATCACTAAGGAAGCTGAGCATGACCTTAAATATCTTTTGGCCATTTGAACTTCTTCTGTAAGAATTCTTGGTTCAGATCATTACCCCGTTTTTAATTGGGTAATTTATAATTTTAATGTCTAGTTTCTTGAGTTCTTTGTATATTTTGGAGATCAGACCTTTGTCCGATGTGGGGTTAGTGAAGATCTTCTCCCATTCAGTAGGATGCCTTTTTGTCTTAATGACAGTGTCCTTTGCTTTACAGAAGCTTCTCAGTTTCAGGAGGTCCCATTTATTCATTATTGCTCTTATTGTCTGTGCCACTGGAGTTTTACATAGGAAGTGTTCTCCTGTGCCCATGTATTGCAGGCTACTTCCCACTTTCTCTTCTATCAGGTTCAGTGTGGTCGGATTTATATTGAGGTCTTTAATCCATTTGGATTTGAGTTTTGTGCATGGAGATAGATAAAGATCTATTTTCATTCTCTTACAGGTTGACATCCAGTTATGCCAGCACCTTTTGTTAAAGATGCTTTCATTCTTCCATTGTATACTTTTAGCTTCTTTGTCAAATATGAGGTGTTTGTAGATATGTGGATTAATATCCGGGTCTTCGATTCGATTCCATTAGTCAACGTCTCTGTTTTTATGCCATTACCAAGCTGTTTTCATTACTGTAGCTCTGTAATAGAGTTTGAAGTCAGGGATGGTAATCCCTCCTGAAGTTCCTTTATTGCATATGATTGTTTTTGCTATCCTGGGCTTTTTGTTATTGTTCTCTCAAGTTCTGTGAAGAATTTTGTTGGGATTTTGATGGGGATTGCATTGAATGTATAGATTGCCTTTGGTAGAATTGCCATTTTTACTATATTGATCCTACCAATCCAGGAGTATGGGAGATCCTTCCATTTTCTGGTATCCTCTTCAATTTCTTTTTCAAGGTCTTAGAGTTCTTGTCAATTAGATCTTTTGCTTCCTTGGTTAGTGTTACCCCAAGATACTTTATGCTATTTGTGGCTATCATGAAAAGTGATGTTTCTCTGATTTCCCTCTCTGTTTCTTTATCCTTTGTGTATGGGGGGGGTACTGATTTTTTTTGAGTTGATCTTGTGTCAACCTACCTCAGGATCCAGCAATACCACTCTTGGGAATATACCCAAGAGATGCCCAATCATACTACAAAAGCATTTGTGCAACCATATTCATAGCAGCATTATTTGTAATAGCCAGAACCTGGAAACAACCGAGGTGCCCCTCAATGGAAGAATGGATCAAGAAAGTGTGGAATATATACACATTGGAGTACTACTCAGCGGTAAAAAACAATGACATCTTGAATTTTGCATGCAAATGGATGGAAATAGAAAACGCTATCCTGAGTGAGGTAACCCAACCCCAAAAAGACGATTATGGTATATATTCACTCATTAGTGGACCCTAGCCATAAAACAAAGGACACTAAGCTTATAGCTCAGAAGCCCAGAGAAGCCAAATAGCAAGGTGAACCGAAAGAAAATCATATATATATCCTCTTGGAAATTGGAAGCAAACAAGTTTGCAGGCAAAAATTGGGAATACGGGGTGGGGATAGAGGTGGGGGAGGGGAGAGGGGGAAGGAGAAGGGAGAAGGGAAGGACTGAGGAGAGCGTGGGGGAGTGGGAGGGTGGAGATGGAGGAAAGGTGGATATTGGAGAAGGGAATAAGATATCTACATTATTGGAGTCATTTTAGGACTGGCAAGATACTTGGCTCTAGAGGAGATCCCAGGTGTCCACAGGGATTTCCCCAGCTAGGTCCTTGGGCAGCAGCGGAGAGGGTGCCTGTACTAGCATTGTCCCATAGTCACACTGATGAATATCTTGATCACATCCATAGAAATTTCGTCCAATGGATGGAGATAGAGACAGAGACCCACATTCACACCAGAGCAATGGATTGAGCTCCCAATGTCCAGTCGAAGAGCAGAAGGTGGGAGAAGATGAGCAAGGAAGTAAGGACCGTGAGGGACTGGACCACTCACTGAGACAGTGTGCCTGATCTAATGGGAGCTCACCAAATCCAGCTGGACCTGAACTGAATGAGCATATGATCAAACTGGACTCTCTAAATGTGGCTGCCAGTGAGGGCAGAATGAGAAGCCATCAACAATGACTCTAAGACCTATCTCCTCTGCATGTATTATCTTTTTGGAAACCTAGTTGATTTGGATGAACACCTTCCTAGGCCAGGATGGAGGGGGAGGGCCTTGGACTTCCCTCAGGGCTGGGCACCATGCCCTCTTTTAAGGAAGCAGCAGGAGGGAGGAGGGGGGAGCGAGAGGGGACTGGGAGAAGGGGAGGAAATGTAAATTTTTTTGAATGGAAAAAATAAAAGAATATGGGAAAAAAACATCAACAATGGCTTGCTGAATAAATTTCTCAGCCCTTAATGTGCATGTACAAAGTTGTGTGGTAAAACTTAGTTGTTTATTCCCAAAATTTTAAATATTTCAGATATTTTCTTTATTTTCGGTAATAAAATGAATGATATTTCAGTCATTAATTCTCTTTTCTATTATTACTCAGAAATGTTTTCTCAACCATGTGACAAAAATTTCGATCTACAGCTAAATTATTCCTGTTTGATAGTAGTTATTTTGCATGCTTCAAAATTATATTTATTAAGCTTTGTTATAAGCCTTTGAAAACAGATACATCTTATGAAACTTCACTTTGGGAACTAATATTTATGTTTTTCTTTTAGATTTTCATAGAGGTTTCATCTTTTAAAATAAGATTTTTAAAATGTTTAGTGTAAATGATAAAAACACAACACAGGGCTTCTTTTCTGCTTCGGGGAGTAAAATCCAATTATATTTTATTGTGAATGTTGAAATAAAGTAAAAAGAAAAAGGAGAAAAAAACCAAGACTTCTCATAAGCAAAGTTAAACAAATTCTCTAGAGATCAAAATAACACAACTTCCCTCATTTAGTATTCAGAACGTCAAATACTGTAGAGAATTCAAAGAAAATCAATATGCCGGATTTTTTTTCTTGTTGCACATATCATTAAACTCCACTAGATTTCATTTAGTATTATTATTATATCCTTCTTTCCACCGTTGTGTATTTTTATATTATTTATTTACTTATATATCTGTGCTCTGTCGCTTATGGCACTTGTGGCCTCCACTTGAACTAGCTGTTCTTTTAAGCTTCCCTAAATTAGCACCCATGTTCACTACTTACATGTTCACTATTCTTACAGAGATGCCTATTGAAACTTAGATTTAGCCTGTACAGTTTTATGCCCAGCTACAAACATCTAACCCAACACTACTACATAATTTTTGGCTTGCATGATGTTTCAGAACCTGCTAAAAGTCTGTTTGCCTCATTCACTGCTTCAGAATTCATGTCTAAAGACCTAAAAGTCTATGGGCCATAATGTGAATTATGCTGTGCCTGAAACTAAGGGAATACAGATTCAGTGGTCTGTATGTTCCTTCTGCACTTAACTTGGAAGTTTGCTTCCTTATGGAGTCGTTTTGCAAGAAGTTACCCTAAAATCTTATCTGCATAGGTAATAATCTCCTTTTAAATGAATATACACTGCTATACTCCAATCTTCCTAGCTACATGCCTAGAAAACAAGATATTAATATCTTTAACAATTACTTTGACTTCATCATGACCAGTTTCGATTATAACTTCATCCTCTTCATTCCTTCTCCTCAACAAACTATTTTTCTGCTGTGTCACTATAAATCTAAAAATAGCAACTAGCAACTTTGCCACATGATAGATCTTATGCTATCTTAAGTTTCCTATAACACAAATTTTAATGCATTACTCTTTAATTCAGTATTACTCAAAACTTTAGGACATAGGCAGGATTCAATATAATGTTTTCCAGAATAAAGTACAAATGGATGATAGCTAACCTAGGCAGAGTTCTTATTCCCCACTGAAACTTTCAGATCCCAGCCTTTACTGTGTGCATTTCTACAAACATTTGGCCTTCTCCACTCACACCAGAATGCCTGTTAAGCTCTGATTATAAGATTTCAGGACGCTCTAGTCCAGAGCTGCAAACTCTTCTTCTCTCCCACGAAGGAGCTTCAAAGACCTAAGTTATGTGGCTGGCCTTTATCACAGCAACAGCTCCAGAACTGATACCAAATTTCTGTGTTAGCTACTTGTCATGTGACAAAATATCTCATAAGAAGCAATCTAAAGGAGGACTGACTTATTTGGGCTCTTAGTTTCCAGTTGTATAGTTCATGGTCATGGAAGAACATGGATGAAGTTTGTTCATGGAAATGGCAATATCTTTCTGTAACTCACTCTTTCATACGCTGATGAAGCAGGAAATAGGATGTACAGGTGTTTTGACTGATATTTTTAACATCCATAACATCACACAGCTCCATGATTTCATTGTGGTATTCAGTCAAAATCAAAGGAAACTGAACAAGCAAATATCATAAAAGTACTTAAAAATGTATGTGAATGTTGTATCATATAATGTTCAAAATAACATATTGTTGCATTGAAACATTTTATGACTGGTATAGACTCTGTGGTACAGCCTTATCTTATGTGAATGACAAACGTCAAAGTCAGCATGGCTGCTTGACTGAGGTCCAGCAAAATGGAACAGCATGATTTCTGCCTGGTACATATTTGGGGGACAATTAACATTTGCACAATTTGGGGATATTGTATTGATGGAAAATTTCTTATGAATAATTTGTGCCTTCTCCCAAAACGACTGCTTCTAAGCTTCTCCAGGAAAGTTCTGAACATAATCTCCCTCCCGCTTTTAGGGAGATATCCTTATCTATTTGAAGGTCTTCCTTAAGTTTTAGAGGTGAGGTTGTGACTTACATAAAGAATCCTGAGGTCTCTTCATGAGGCTATGTAATATTCTTAAAACATCTGTCCCTCTAATCACTCAGAAATTAGATAATCAAAACAAAGTAAATTTAAAAAAACCAACAAGATTTAGTGGGCTAGAGTGGGCCCCAGATCAGATTACAAGTCTCTTCCTGCTATACACTCAGGCATTTGCATGGTATACACAGTAACAAAGTTAGATTATCTGGAGTTACCTCTGCCCTACATAGAGACTTATACTGATGAGCAAAGAATGATCTAGAGAGATAATAAAAAGAATGAAATGTCAGGACCTTCCTTTCTTAGAAATGTTAGCTCATTCAGAGGCACTGTGATGTCATATGACGAAAGAACAAAAGATTGCCAGTATTAGACAAATAAACAAAATCTAAAACGATATCAAATTTAAACATTGCATTATGCCAGAATTTGAGTAATAACTACAGAGGCTTTGGCCTGAGGATTTTTCCTGAGCCTTTTGATAATTGACATTCTGACCATTAGGAGTCAATAATAATACGCTACTTGGGACATGGCAGTCTGCCCCAGCTGGCGTGTAGATTTTGGTTTGGTCTAGCATCCTTGAAACTAGAAAAGTACTAGCCTGAGATCAGCCTGTCATATGCCTCTAGATCTTAAAAATTGTGTTATGAGGTTAATGAGTAAAAAGGTTATAAAAGATAACTTTATTAATGATGATTAAACTTAAGGGAAAATGGTTTTAAAAGATAACTTTGTTCTGTCAAATTAGTTTATCAATGACAACTAAAATATATGCATGAGGAAGGGAAACACATGTCCAAAAACAAAAGTAATATGAGCTATATTTTGGAACACCATGAATCTATTTCCGTTTACTGAATTATTTAAAAATAAATACTCTGGCTGCTAATCAGTCAGGCTGAGACATTCTTGCCACCACCATGGTCAGACTTAAACCTTCTCTCCCCTCCTCCTTCATCCTCTCAGTACCTGCCAAAAGCCAGTGCTCACCACCCACCACTCTGTCTAAATATATATGATGTTATATAACACAGTTAAGAGCAGGCTCCATGTACATGTCCAGTAGTACTTGGACAGCACATGATGAATTCATTAGTAATTTTGGAGGTGTTTTTGTCTAAGCAAGTTTCTAACCTTACAGGTATTTTACTTATTCATTACGTTTTTGTTTTTATTTTGTTTTTTTTAATGTTTTCTGATTGCTGTTTTATGTTTTGTTTTATTTTGTTTTCTCTATCACCCCAGCTCTCTACCTGTGTGTGTGTGTGTGTGTGTGTGTGTTTCTGTATATTCCTTGTGCATTTTTCCTCCATCCCTTCCTCTGCTTTCTAGATGAGAGCAATAAAAGAAAATTAGAACTTCAATATATATATGAAAAATAGGATGAATATTAGTCAATATACAGTTCTAAATTTAAAGCCAAAGTACATAACATTTGTAGCCAACACATATGACAGCATATTTTAACATGCTCTGTGTTTAATATTCCTTTATATGTGAATAACAATTGTGTTAGAAATTTTGATAGAACTCTCAAACAAAACAGTAAATTGTACCGAACCTCTAACCATCTAAATCATCACACTCTATCTAATGTTTTATGCTATTTAGCAATGCATTTCTTAAGTTGAGTTGTTTTAGAGTGCAGTTAATATTTTCTCTTTGCTGAGTGCATAAAATATAGCATAAACTACATAATCTTATGGGATGGATAAACTGAGAATGAGAAAATGGTTAATGAAAGATTTTTTAGTATTAAGGCTAAGTGAAGGCTCATTAGAGATTTAAGCATAGAAAATAAGTTACTCAGACAGTTTTTGATGTAAAGCCTTCTTATAATTGTCTCTTTTAAGTCTGCAATATATTTCTCAAATGTATTTTTACTGTGTAATATGTTTCACTTAAAACCAAAAGCAAAAATGTGAAAAATAAGTAAACCAAATGCAACCATATATATGTGTATACATATACATACATTCATATATTAATATCACATGTAATGATTATATCAAAATCTTCATTGACAAAATTTTACTCATGAGGAAATATCACAAAGATCCTGAAAGTTTAAAATTATATAAAATTGTCCAGACAGAACATCTAAGAGCTCTATCTTTGTAAGTCCTAAAGGAGAATCTCAAAGAAAGATGACAATACAAATTTATAAAAGTTTAGAGTCGTGGAAACCAATAAGACCGACACCAAACCAGGTCATTTTCGAGATTCAAAGGGACTCATTGTACTCGACAAAATTCTATCTAATTCTTGATGTTTTCAATTTCATGTCTTTTATTTTTTTGATTGGTATTATTATTTCTTTATGTTACCCACAGTGCTGTGTTTTCATGAATTAGCTTTTCATTAATTAGTATTTTCATGAATTGGTTTTCTATTTAACCCAGAATAACCACTGCCATGTTTTCCAGCTGTTGGGATAATGTGAGACACTGGCTCCTCTATCTGAAGTGTTTGTTCACTCACCAAATAATTTGACCTTCATCTCAATTTTATTTTCCACTCAAACCATTGTTTTAAAAATGAGTACTTAAATACATGCAAGAAGATGGTTAGTTAGTAAAATGTTTGGTATCGAAGTATGAGAACCTGAATTCAAATGCCCGGAACCCACATAAAGGCAATATAGCATGGTGGTATACATCAAGGATCCAAGTGAGATTGGAGAAGCAAAAGCAACAGCATCTCCAGAAATTTGTGGAATAAGTAGCCTGAGATATATATATCACAGAAACAGAGAGATCCTTCCTTGAACAAGGTAGATGCCAAAGATGTCACCTGTGGTTGCCATTTATTGCTTCTGACCTTCACTCCCTTACTGCGCCTACACAGAAATACATTGTACATTTATGTATATGCATAGATCCTGTATCAATACACAGAACATGCATATATACAAACACACTATACACACAAATGAATAAGAAAGTCAACAGCCTCAGTGTAAAAATGCCATTTCTGTGATGGCATGCACATACTACATGACATGTTAGAAATAGTAGTTTAGTTAAAAATAATCCAAGTTAATTAGCACCCTATATTTGTTCTACAGAGACTGGAAGGTGACAGTAGTCTCTAGCTGTGGCCCTTCCATACTTCTTTTCTGAGTAACTCTCACCTGTACTTACTATGCATTCTAGGAATGGCATGGCTAATCCATCAATGTCTTTATGACAAGGAACCAAGAGCATACACAAACAACTGCAAGCATTTTATGAAACTTGATAAAGTACTTTGGTCACATGCCAATAAAGGCACTGACCCTTCAGGATGAGGCTGCAACAAGAATGGAAGTAATAATTACATGAGATGATTCCAACTCCAACAACTTCTCCAGAATCCTTTGTGTAGAATCAAAAAGGGAGACAATGGCTTCGGGGGTTTCTCTCTTTCCTGCTATTTCCTGAGTAATGACTCTGAGACTTAATATTAATTATAAACCTTTTGGCCTATTAGCTCAGGCTTATTATTAACTAGCCCTTACAACTTAAATTTACCTATTTCTATTATTCTATATTTTACCATGAGGCTTGTGGTTTGTTTATTCACATCTTGCTTTCCTTGCAGCTGTTGACATTTCTCAGACTCTGTCTTTTTTTCTGTGTATCTCTGCTTAGATTTCTTACCTGACTTTATTCTGCCTGACTATTGGCCAAATAAGCTTCTCTATTAACCAATGGTAATAAAACATATTCACAACAAACAGATGGGTATCCTTCAGCAGATGATCAGTCTCACCGCTAGACTGGCCAAAACTACTTGCTTTGTTAGCTATGTATGTACAAACTACACCTTTCTGTACCTTTTATATACAATATCGAAGTTACTATGAACTTTTTGAAGATAAATTTAATATCATCTAATCCCTTAGTCTTATTAACCCAATATAACCATTTGAATAAATCTCTTAAACAAATTTTTAAAAGTCTGGTCATTGTCACTTGTGTTGGCTAGTTTAATTTTCAGCTTGAAATAATCTAAAATCTCCTGGAAAGCCTTAATGAAAAGTTTCTTGAATAAAATGAAATAAAAGTTGCCCTGTGGTCATGTCATGGGGAGACAGTTTTGGTTATGTTAATTGATCTTAGAATTCCTATTATTCTGTGAGCAACACCATTTTCTAAGCAAGAAATCCTGGACTATACAGTGAGATAAGCCATAATAAGAATGAATGTGTTCATTATTCAGTATAGGCATGATATGACAAGGTTCATTTGAGGAAGTTGTGTTTGAGGAGCATTTTATAACAGCAATAGAAAAAAGAACCTAAAATCCTACTTTTCTCTTCAACATATTGGGATGGGTTCCAAGTTAGCCAATTGGGATCCATGGGGGAAGGCTTGGCTTTTGCCCTAAAACATTGATTTAAAAAAAGCCAGGAAGCATTGCCAAATAACAAACAGAAACCCAGATCAGTTATACATATTAAATTATGGTATTTTAGGTCAAATAATAATATTAAAAATTTCTCACAGTCTAAAGGAAGTAGTTTATTCATCTCTTTATTGGATCTATCCCTCCATCTGTTCAGGAAAGATACTAAATACAACAACAAAGAAGAAATCAAATAAATGTATATGCTGACTCTAGAACACCAAAAACTTTGATCTTCTGAACCCATCAATGAATAACTGAGATGGGATGAAAGCTTGTTTCTCTGTAGTTTTGTGTAGGAGGTCCTTCTGCTTTGTGTTGCTTTTATTGGTTAATGAAAAAAGAAACTGCTTTGGCCTAATAGGGCAGAACTTAGGTAGGCGGAGAAGATAGACCTGAATTCTGGGAGGAAGAAAGCAGAGTCGGAAGAACGCCATGGAGCTACCAGAGACAGACATGCTAAATCTTTCCCTGTAAGCCATTGCCATATGACAACATACAGATTAATAGAAATTGGTTAAATTAAGATGTGAGAGTTAGCCAAAAAGAGGTTAGAACTAATGGGCCAAGCAGTGATTTAATTAATACAGTTTCTGTGTGGTTATTTCAGGGCTAAGGTAGCCAGGTGGCCTGGACGAAAAAGCAGCCCCCTCCTTATAACAGTAGTTGGATTAAAATGCACCATGATCTGCAAAAAGAATGTCTGAGAACTGATTATAGTACTGACTAAATCAACAACATTCACACAACAGCCAACATTATTAAAGGTTTGCCACTCCTGAAATTTATCAAGGCAGTATCAGTTAAGAAACAGTAATGGACATCAACTCAGATCCTGGCCAGTACAGGGTCACAGACCCAAACATGTCTCCAGGCAACAGCTCTGATCTCATCATGGCCCCAGAGTGCAGCTCAGGTGATGCAGATCAGATTGGCCTTTGCAGTAACGTAGTCCTCAGACACTAGCATGGTCTCAGGTGAGTGACCAAATCCCAGACATCCACTTGGTCCCCAGAGGTAAAAGGAGGCAGGCACATCAACTCAGGCCCTATCTGCAGTAGGGTGACATACCCAGACATGGCCCTTGGCAGCAGCCCTGGCCAGGACAACATCATGGCCCTCGGTCATAGTGCTGGTCACTCAGATCAGAATGGTCCTCATGATGGCACAGCCCTCAGCCACCAGAACGAGCATGGATTGTGGCCTGTGTGAAGCTGTGTGGCTTTTCATGACCACCGTGGACTGTGTGGATGACTAGGTTTTGGTCAGCCACCTGAGACCATGTTGTTGTCCTGCGTTATATTGTCGCTGCTGCAAGGGCCATACTAATCTGATAGTCTGTGATGTCACCGGTCATTGTTGACATACAGGCTGCAACGGCTGCTGAAAACCATGTTTGGATCTGTGGTCCTGCTACAGCTGGTGTCTGTGTTGATGTCAATGGCTAGAGTTACCACAGGGATTCACAGGAGCTGTTCTTATTGAAGTCTCTGGACTGTCTTCAGCCAGCCTGATCTTACTGGACCTAGATAGCTGGATCTGCTCCTCATTTGACACTGCAGCAGGGAAGTTCACTCCCATCTTCAAGTGAAAACTGGCCCAAGGTACTTGGGAGAGAGGATCTCACCCCTTGCTATAAGCATGGGAGAAGTGGCCCCATGACAGGGGTCTAGGATAACTGACACTGCTTTTTACTGGAGGGAGGTGGGCCCAGTGGCCAAAATGGACCAGCTCAACTACCACTCAGACCCACATTCTGGGCCTTGGGTTGTCTCATCTATTATCTACCCCATCTATGACCTGCTGGAGCGCGTGAAGGGACTGGTCCTATGGAATGATAGCCATAGGATCTCCAGGACTAGGGCAACAGAGAGGAATTTCCTTGAGGGTCCAGTGATGATGATGTGTCAGAGGATTTGAACCAGATCAATGACTTATTGCAATGAACATTTTCAGGTGGGACTGATTGGACAAAATAGTATATCGCATGACAAACAGCAGCCCCCAATGCTCCAGGATGAATGAAACGGTGTTGGAAAGATGGAGGTGTGAGGTGTAGGTTTTTCTTTTATTTTTTGCTATTTTTTTAATTTTGTTTTGCTTTTAATTAATTTTGTTACATTTAGGGAAAAGACACTCAAGTGGTGAGGGCAGATATGAAGGGACAGGGAGGTTAGCAGGACTGGGGTATATGATGCGAAAATCCCAAAGAATCAATAAAGAATTATGTTAAAGAAGAAAAGAAGGAAAGGAAGAGAGAGAGAGAGAGAGAGAGAGAGAGAGAGAGAGAGAGAGAGAGAAAAGAAAGACTAATGGAAAGACTCAAGGAAAATAGAATTTATCTCATTTCTATATATTTCTTTCATTTCATTTCTATATATTTGAAATATGCAGTTAATTTGACATTTACAAAGTAAGCTCTACTTTCAAGCACTGTTACTAAGGACACAGAGATTTATGGTAATAGTTTTAGGGTGATAGCATGCTTTTCTTATTTCTCTATTATATCTTTATTACTAAACCACTAATATTTATGATTTGGTCCACTGTCAAATAAAAACCACTTAAAGCACTTGATCTAGGGTTCTTAATCATTTTTCACTTTTTAAGACCATATACAAGAAATGATGTTTTCTTCTTTGGAAAAGCATTTAATTTACATATATAATTTATCACACCAGAACAAGTCCTTTGCAGCTATTTTCTTAAGGAATTACTAAATATAATGTTCATAGAATGGTTTTTCTCTCCTAAGAAAATGTAAAACACAAGATAGTTTTCAAGAATAAGAGATGAGTGGGAGTATACAAGAAGTTTTGAGAAGAATAACGTCTTCATATCAGTGTTTCTTTATGCACTTTAATAAAACAGCATATTTCAGTATATATGGACCTCTAATGATATAACATTTGCTTTGGAAGAGGTCGAGGGACTGATAACTGAATTGTAACTGAATTGGCAATCTGCCTTTGAAAACAATGTATTAACTAAACTGTAGGATATTAGAATAAATGACTTTAACGGGGTAGTGGCTTATTCCTAACAGATACTAGAATCTAAAGTCTAAACCTACAATGTTTAAGAAAGTAAAATGATATCACCAACAAACTAATTAGTTTTTGAAATTTCTATTTCAAGCTTGACATAGCATAGTTGACACCAGTTTGAAACTTTTGGGGATACAAAAGCAACGATGGGAGTCTGCCTATGAGCAAATCTCATAAAAAGAAAGAATAGCAAGTATCTATGAAAAAATCATTTAAAACAGATTCACTGGTTATTTTTACAGATTTTATAGTTGATTTTAATGTGCCCATTCTTTTCCCCTCTGTTTTCCAATCTCTCTCTTTTCTCCATCTATTTCTTCTTGACCCTCAACCAGGTCAATTGCCTTTACATAAGGCAATTCATTCTGACAATTTAAAATGTATACATAAATACTATGAATTTTTTAAAAATACATATATAATGTTATGTGTTCAAGTGATATGTTCAAGTTTCTGGTGCATAATAAAGAAATTGCACGTGAACTAGAAAATTACAAAATGATCTTCTTTGAAATAATGCTAAGGTAAGTTTTAATAATTATAAATGTTTTTCTGAGATTGATTGTTCTCACTGTGAGCATTTGAGACTAAAGCAGAGTATAACCATAGTTCTCAGGTCAGTCTGGTTTGCATAGTAATTTCTTGCCTTAAAGAATAAAACAACTATAAACATTTCAACTTAAATTGTTGCATAAAGATGGAATCAAAATTTCTATATTTTTCTGGAGTTGGTGTCCATTTACCTAATTTTTGTCAGGCAATAGAATTAAAGGTATAAAGCAAATGCCTTAAAAAGTTCTTATGCTTTGCATCTTTAAGCCACAGTTATCAATAAAAGTTAGATCTATTATTGTGTCTATTAAACAAACCACAAGTGAGTCACATATTTCCAATACATATAAAAAGTTGGAGTCATATAATATTTTGTCCACTAAATATGTAAGAATGTGTCTATCTCAATTTGTATTGAATGGCTTCTTCTGGAAAGACATAGACAAATTCTACACACATCAAATAGAACACTAAGGACAAATCATAGAAGCATTCCATTCAAGTCTATCTTAGTGAACTAACAAATTTTGGGGCATTACTTATAGGAGTATATGTAAAGAGTTTTTTATTGGGACATGGTTGATTAAAGGCCACTACATATCACCCCCCCACACACACACACACACATCAAAACTTACATTGTGTAAGTAGTGACACCCATGGGTTACTGTTTAGTTTGCACTCAGCTCTATCAGAAACCTTTACTGTTTATATAATGTTGGGAAGAAGGGTAATTTGAATCTTGTTAAGTTTCAGAGGTTTCCTGAACCTTATGACTTATGTTCCATTTCTACGTGTTTAAGTTATTCTACTTTTTATGTCTTCTAAACATTCCTCTTATCTCTAGAGGGAGATGTTTCAACGTAAAATAATGGTTACTCAGCAATTTAAAAATACTCTATGTATTAATTAATGTTAAAAACTATGCAAAGCTTCAGTGAGTTACATTGTTTTTATAGCATTATATTGTGTTTCGTTCACCTGAATATTGCAGATCACCTTAAAGTAATTAATTCCATTAGCATCATAATAGCTGTGAGGAAGAACATGGAAATCTGAAGAAAGGTAGTCAGATATCCAAACATTAATCAGTTCAGTAAAGATCATTATCGAAGAGTATGTCTTTGGAGGCTGAAAAAAGTTAAAGTATATGATCAAAGATCATAACAGTAGATATAACAGCAAGATTGAAATATGAGAATTTGGTTGAAAAGTGTCATAAATGAACTTACTTAAAGTTGTCACAAATAGATGCTTTCAAACCATAGTTCAGGTTTTGAAATCTACTTGCATTTTTATAAGTTGGAACATTTCCCAGGTGGGGGGTCCTGATTTCATGATACTTTCCCTACTATCTTCATGAAGTAAAGCGTTTCTTTAAAGCTGCAAGTTATAAGCATGTGCACTCTTTCAGTTGCAAAGCTTAGCTTGCTCTCATACCCTTCCTCTTAGACATTATGCTTTTGGATTTTTTGTTGTTGTTGTGGTTGCCTTTTACGTTTCCACTCGTTCTCCCACAGTATAGGTATGACTTAGAGTGATGGATATTAATGATAATCATAATGCAGCTTAAATAGTGTCTTGAAATTCCCTCCGTCAAACAAATTAGGCATTACTTCTGCATTTAGCTTAAGTCTAGTTTTCAGGACACATGCAAAAAGTACCTAGATTCTTTGCCAAAGCAAAACCTGAATAGCATCTGTTGCACTTCCCTGCCAGGCCCTGTTCACCTCTGAGAATCATGAACTGAGCCTTCACTGTCCACATTTCTTCTGGCATTTTGTTTTTCCGTTCTCCCCAAAATATGGCCTATTTAGCTCTGTTTATAGGATTTTAGATTTTTTTAGCATATAGATGAAAACTATTTATTATTCTCTCACAAAACAATTCCAATAGCATAAAAATCATAAAGTCATATATTTTCCCAGAAATGACCACACATATTATAGCAATTTTATGTGTTAGTTACTTTTCTCAGTGATTCAACCAAACACATCAATAAAGAGATAGAGAAAGAAAGAAAGAAAGAAAGAAAGAAAGAAAGAAAGAAAGAAAGAAAGAAAGAAAGATAATTTAAAGGAGAGAAAACAAATTTAGAAGAGGAAAGATGTAGAAATAATTCTATCATTATAAGAATAGTATTGCAACAAGTTAGGAAAGCATGGAAGCATCGATAGGAGACCTGCTCATCACATTTTCTCTGCAGTCAAGAAGTGGAATCATTCAGTGCAGAAAGTGGGGTTAGACTTTAAAACCTAAAAGCCTCTTTCTAGATAGCCATTTCCACCAGCCAAGCTCTAGCTCCTTAAGGCTCCACAAACTTCCAGAGCAGTATAATCATCTAGTAACCACATGTTCAATATATGAGATGGCTACAGAGACATTCTACAGTCATACTACAAATCCTAGACTTACAACTCAGTCCTAGATGGGTGTGGAGTGTGGTGGTGCCAAAATTTAACCCTAGTACTCTGGATAGGATGGAGAGACAGGTGGATCTGTGTGAATTTGTGGTCAACCCAGACTGCAAGGAGAGTTCCAGGATAGTCCAGATTGTTAAAAAGAGAACTCCTGTCTCAAAAAAAAATATCTCAACCTTATATAACTATAATGGGTTGATTATAATGAAGAGAAATGAGGAAATGTTGGAAGACATTGCTGGCTGTGTTCAGAGGTCTCAGTCTCCCCATAGCTCCCCAACATGGAGCTCTCTCCATCCATCAGAACTTCCTGCTCTACCTGCCCTCATCTGGAGAGTGTTCCTGGGCATGGAGGACTGATGTTCTCTGAAAACAGTCTCTAAATCAGATGTCTGACATCTTTAGCTTGAACCCTGGGCATAAATCTTTGCCAGAAGGCTCCCTTGCCGCACACATGATAACGAAGTCTTGTTCTAGGAGCCTTATGACAGGAGTGTGCCACTTCAGTGCAATTTAGGTTTGTCCTCAGGCTCCTCAATCCTATATATTCTTTATACTCTAGAATAAAATTGAACCGATTCACCAAGACCAAAATTTACCTCTGGGAGTGCTGTCTCCATTCGTATTCATGTGCCAAATAAAATGCTTTTTGTCACTGCCCTTGCCTCTTGCCCTCTTGACCTGGTAGGAGACAGGTCGAAAGAGAAAGAAGAGTCTCCCACACTGAAAGATTTAACAAAATGCAGATATATTTACGAAAGTTTTGAGTGACCAGAAGGCAAAACACACTAGCAACTTAAAGAAGAATAACTTTAGAGGGGATCTCAACAAGAATGCTAAAATGTTTTATCTCACACTTCATTAAAGTGATATTGAATGATTGCTATTTTTAGTGGCATATACTATCTGTACTCATACAAAATTAATTAATAAATGACATTGATTAGTGTGTATAGTATCTGTACTCATTTAAAATTAGCAAATTAATGGACTACTTACTATGTTATATACTAAAATATAGTGCAAAATTAATCTATTCTTCTCTCATAATGTGACAGATACAAATGGTAATAGCATACATTCAAAGAACTATGCACCTGTCACATGGAGAAACTGGACAAAGAAGATGAGAGAAAAAGTTGACAATTCTAGTAGCTAGTGAGTTACATTATTCAATTTTTGTCACTGACCACATAAACAATAGCATCATCACTAGCTTCTTCTCTTAGCCCTGTATTTTCTTGATAATTATTTTATATAAACATTTTATTTTATTCATTTTGATTTTTTATTTTAGAGATTATAGTTACATCATTTCTCACTTTCCTTCCCACTCTCCAAATGCTCCCTATATAACTATTGTTCTCTTTCAGATACATGTCCTCTTTTGCCATTTATTGTTACCACATGTATATATATGCATATACATATATGCATATGTATAAATATGATGTGCTAATTCTGAAGAATATTTCTTCATTCTCTGCATTCCCTAGTTGCCTGGAGTTCTTTGTGTAGGCTTGAGGTCCCATATACTGTTCAATCCAGCATATCTATTGTTGTTTTTCTTGTTCAACTCATGTTTAGGGAGTCACGGTGGTGAGATTTTAGGTGTATAGTTTCTGACATTACTAGAATATACAGTCTCACACAAAACTCCCTACTCCTCTGGTTCTTATGATCTTTTTGTACCCTCTTCTGGATTGTTTCCTAAGCATGAAGCATGGGAGTGTTTGTAGATGTATCCATTGGCACAGAACACCACAATTCTGTATTTGATTGGTCATGAATTTTTGTAATGGACTGTACCTATTGCAAAGAGAAATTTCCATGATGAGGCATGAAGACTATTATTGTCTGTGGGTCTAAGGATGGATATTTGGGATATAGTGAAAACTTATGCTGGTTTGTAGGTGGAAGTTGTAGGTTTTCTTCTAAGATTCATGACTTGACTACCTTTGCATGGTTGGCTACTTTTCCAGTACCAGGTGTAGTTTCCCTCTTGTTGAGCGAGTCTTAAGTCTAATCAGAAAGCTGTGTGTTACTGTCAAGGTGTTCATAACACTACTACATCCTTAGGGTTATCCTAGCACACTGGTCATTGTGTTTCAGAAGCATTAAAGACAGGTAGGACTGTTGGTTGCTTCCCTTGCTTGGAAGCTTTCATTGTGCCTTCTGGTTCCATGGCTGCTACGTCTCACTGAGGAGGTATTCAGGTCAGTTCCATATCAGGAACCTCTGGGCCTGCATCTGGAGTGCATGGTATCTTCAGCATACAGTTCTTGCCTTCTACTTCTCAAGGACAACCAAAGGCAATAGCAATAACCTATGTGGTTTTTTTTTTTCAGTTTCTTGGAAAGCCCATATCAGCATCTTAAAAGAGTCATTTTTCATGCCTAGTTACAGGTGGTTTGTTGGGTCTTTTTTGGTCCTTGAAGAGAATGTTGTCAGCCAGGATGAGAAATTTTGATTTAATCATATATGAATATTTATAAACTGATTTCCATGCTTTATAGGACCTTTGGTAGTTAACAATATGATTCCTTATGGCTTTTTCCTACATTCTCACAGTAATTTTACCCTTTCTCTACTTCTTCTGGGACTGCCTCCCTTTTCCTCCCCTATACATTCCAATTTTTCCTCATTTCCCCAATTATATTGTTCTCTACACTTACAAAACTGTGTTGAGCTAGTAGTTTTCAGGGTTTTCTCATTTTTCAGTTTTATTTTAATATGTTTTTCATATATTTTTTAAAATTTCCACTAAACAAACTCGGTCACATTAGTCTTATGTGAAACATTCATAGATAAACAGACTGTCAAGCCATGCACTTTTTTTCTAAATGCAGCATATTAGCGCATTAATAAATTTTATTTCATGAAGGATATAACACTACTCTTTTAAGATAATTGTGTAAAGTCATTTAATATGTGTGCATAGCCAGTACATCAAAAACTAATTAACTTCATTTATATCCTGTTCCTGGGGGTCTTAAAAACAAACAGTATGAACATAAACTCAAGATAGGATTTTATTGAAGATTCATATTTGTCATGATTTCAAAATTTAAATACCTTTAAAATGCACAATTTATTTGGTTCTATGACCTCAGATATGTATCTTGATCTTAAAACATAACTGAAAGAAACCATGGTGACAAATAGAGAAAATAACATAATTATTTAAATTTTTACAAAACACAACATATAAATTAATATATAACAATTATGTCCAATTTTACTAGCAAAAACTTTCAAAGCTAATGTGAAAACAATGAATCAGTTATAAATTTACTTATATGTATCATAAACACTTCTACAATCCAGTTTTTTTCTGTAAATCTTATTCACATCTCACATGATTCTGATGTACTGGCTAAGGAATATCTAATTGTCTTTCATTTTCATAAACAATTGAGATGTATATCCATATTTATTTAAGAATTTGCCCTAAAAAATGCAATAGCAGAATGTATCCTAAAAAAGACAGCCCAATTTTCATCCTAGGTTGAACTAAAACTGAAAATATCATATTCCAACAACTTTCAGAAGCTACAAAATTTATATTATCCAATTATTTATTTGCATAGCAAAATACAAGATATGATCACGTATAAAAATAATAGGCTTCTAGACACACTGCCACATACCTGCAAATCTAACATAGAGCAGAAGAAGAAGGAGGAGAGACCATGACAATAATGTAGGATGGCCCCAGACAAGCCCAATCATGAGAACCACATTCTCTCTAAATATAACATACATGCAATGAATGTATACACACAGCCTAGTGGTTTATTGATACTCAGTATTATTATATGCCAAGAGTTTGTGTTAAACTGGTCCTAAACAACAAAGGTTCTTTCTCAGAAATTGCTAATTATAATTTATATTTATTACATTCTGTAATATAAATGTATTTCTACATGTAGACTTTGAAATTACTGCTAATAAATGAAATAATAATAATGAAAACATAATAGAAAAAGTTTCAAAGACTTATAGCAATAATATTTTTATGCTTTGATATAGTAAAAGCATATTATTCTAAGTGTTTGACTTCAGTTAGTAATATTATATTGCTACAATTTAATGACACTTAACCTAATATCATTAAAGGATAAAATACATTATATAATAAAATTTGGCTGTAATAAGTGAGATTTTTATACTAATTTAGCAATCTAAAGGTGATATTATCAAAATGATATGACTAGTTACTACAGATATTTTTCTTATAGATTTATAAAATATTCAATTTATGTTTCAGTTTAAACAGGAATTATTATTATAGAACTTAATGTGTTCTTAAATTACAAGAATTAGGAAAAATCACTACTGATCATTTTAAATGAATTACTAAAATAATCTTATTAGATTTTGGGATTTCCTAATGTAGTTTAATTATTTAAGATCAGACCTGATACAGGAAAATTAATAATTTTCTTTCCACTTTCTCTAGTTCAATTTTAGTTTCCATCTATCTCTTTACTGTCTTTGGAAATAGAAACTTTTGTTTAGACAAACAGGGATTTACTAATTAATAGAACAAATTTGTAATGAAATGCTTCTTTAATGTTACTTGTAATAATTTGTGGTTAAATTGAACTTCAGGCCTACAGGTAAAGCTTTGAGAAAAATATCACAAATCTTATGTAGTAATAGTTTTCTATGAAGGGATTTCTGTGTGTGTTTGTGCTGTCGGATTTTATAGGTAAAATGTTCTCTCTTTATTTGATCTTCAATATTAAAAATTCATCCTTCTGTGATTACTTCCAGCCTAGAAATTGCAGTGATATTCATATAATACCCAAAGTAGAATATTCCCTATGGGCATTTGGGAGAATACCAAGAATCTAGGCTGAAATGTTGCTTAAAAGGTCTCCTGCTTGATGATGATCAGGCTTAAAAGACTTCATCTCATATGTTTACATGATTCTTAATATCTATCCTCATCAAGAAGTAAAAATTCAAATATTCATAGGGTCCTCTTAAGACAAATAAATTAGGTCCTTTGTTGGTATCACTCAGATAATTTTAAGTCTCTGAATACGTGACACTAAATTAAAAATACTTAAACTTTAAAAACATTCGGCCAAGATTTAGCCAAAAGAGAAATTGATACCTTTGTTATAGGATAAAAATTAATGTTAAAATTATTTTATAAATATGAATATCTTGAGTATGTCTATAATGTTTGCATGTAAAAGTTATTGTCATTGTTTCACACAAACAGGTTGCTATTTTTAAGGACATTATGGTAATATGTAGAATGGAGACTTCTGTGCTGTTTTTGTTTCAATAGCCATCTCTTTTTCTCAAGTGTGATGCATCTGGGAGAATCTGCTGCTCCTTCTTAAGGTATAGTATGTAATAGAACTTAAAAGAAGATATTGAAACTTTGAGCATTTGTTATTATCTACCATTTATCCTGTGATGACTTAGAAAGTTCTGCATACTTCATTTTAACAATGATCAAATAACATTATAGACACTCACATAGCTTTATATTATATATGATACATATGTACCCATATATATTCAAAAATGAGAAAAGATTTACCTAAAAATTACATTCATACATCATAGTCAAACTAGAATATACAGAGTTGGTGTCTGAAAAGACCGCATAATTCTTTTGCAATTAATCGCGCATGTGCTCTCTTACCAGGTTTAAAAATATGTGATAAATATTTACAATATATTTTTTTATCTCAAATGATGTTGAATATTTGCCCAAAAGAATGTCCAGTGAGCTTCCCTATATCTAGATTTGTAAGCATTCAGTGTATTTAAACTGAGAATTTTGATTTCTGAGGCTCTCTTTTTCATGCTAGGTACATACCAATTAACATAAAACAAAAATCCCAACATATGCTTTCTAAATTTTAATCATTTCTGTAAAGAAAACATAAATCATAAATAATATATCAAGCCGACTAAAGATGTCATCAAACACTATAAAAATATCAAGATGATCTGAATGACAAAACTGTTGGGAATGACAAGAGTCAAAGGAATTCCTTTGGGCTAGGTTAGAGTCCCACAGATACTTAAGACTGTGTTTTGATAGCAATGCTCAGTATTCTGGATAATATGAAGTTATCACTGAAATACAGACAAGCAGAATAATATAATCTGCATGCTCAAGTGACAGAACGAAGATAGCTACCTATCCACAGCAAGATGGAAGGGAACAGTTACTGGTTATTAGAGTCACAAGAGATTTATCAGAGTGGAAGATTTTTCTTAAGGTATCTGACATCAACATATGTGACTCAGTTTCTAGTCAAACAAGAATTATCTTTCCGTTTAGTTTATCATGTAGTATCTTCTAGTAGCAAACCATCCCAAGCCTCAACTGGTATTTTTCTTTGCTTTAGCAAATCCAGAAAGTTCTCTGCCTGGTGTCATTCTTCTGTGAATACACAAAAGTTGAGACCCAGATAGTCACAATATTCTTTCAATTTATTTTCTTTTGATTCAGTTTTTACTTGTTTTCTAACTGGGTTCTATCATTTCAAATGTAGAGTTATTATAAGAAGCTTTGTCTTTCTTACGTCCTTTTTCTGGGAAATATCATGTGATTTGTTTTGTTCCTCAGCATTTGATTTTGTAGTAGGACCTGAAACTATCAGAACACCTGCTGTGAAAATCCAAGGATTTATTCCTTCAATGATTTATAATTGAAAGGAGTATCTTTTCTTGAGCATAAAAGTGAGAAGTAATACAAAATGAAATTTCAGACACACCTGAATGCACAATGTAGTAATCATCATTCCTGAATATGTAATGCAGTAAAATATTTCTCACAGACTGTTTGCATTTAAATATTATCAATTCTGTTCAATATATGTATATACAATATTTCATGTTGTTTTCTAATTTAGTAAATATAATGTTTCATAATAATTTTCATAGGTATTTGGTAGTCTTCCATGAACTGATTTAATCAACATTCCATAAGTAAAGACTCTTTATCAGGGTTTTAATAATGCGATTGTAACTGTGACTATGATGAATGAAGTCAATATATACATTACATTGTAATTATAATGCATACACTGGGTCTTGGGAATTTATTTATTTGAGCCAAAATTAACTTTTGTTTTGCTGCAAATTTCATTACTATAGCTCATAGAATGTTTGGATGAATATGCATTCCCATCAAAAGAGCAGACAATTTCTCACTTTTCAAAAATCATTTCTTCAAATTCTCAATTACTTCTAAATTAAAATTTAACAATAAAATGCACATTAAATTCATTAGTCATACTTTAAGTAATAGTAAAACTGAACATATTCACATAAATAAATCATTCATAAAGTAACATGCATGATTAAAATTTTGTATCCTTGCATTTGTCTTTTAATTATATTTTTTTATTATTTATTTAGCAAATATGTGTATGTGTATGTACACAGTCACAGACATGAAATAGGACACACATGGAAGTCAGAGGACAATCGAGGGTGTCACTTCTGTCCTCTCACTGTGGAACAAAATCAGGTCATCAGACTTTGTAGAAAAAAACTTTTATCTTCTCATCCATCTCCTCAGCCCTTTATTTTAATTTTTATAGGCTCTTGTACATTGGAGCATGCTCATTGTGTAATTACTTAGTGTTTGATACTTCATTTAAATTTTCACTAGTTTTAATAATTTGGAATTTTAATATTTAATTAAAACTAAATTTTATCACATATAGTACTATACACACATATATTTCAGCATATATGAAACAAAACTAGTAACTATCAAAATATTTTAAGAAAGTCTTTCAGTTTGAGGATTTCTGTACTAAAATGGAATTTTGCCAAGAGATGTAGCTACAAAGGTCAGAAAAGTGAAAAATGCTATTAAGAATAGTTAAGCTCCTTTGGTGGCCTCCCAGAATGGAAGGTAGGAAGTTATTGCAAAAGACACAATGCACTTCAGGATACAGGACTTGTAGGACTAGAGCTGTAATTGACCTGGATGCCTACTCCCTAAGGATTAGCTCTCATAGTATCTGAAGATGTTACACAACCTGCCAAGGGAGAAAAGCAATCAATAGTACTTCAAGCTGCACTGGCTATGAACCTCAGCAATGAACAGCACAGCAAGACATCCCCCAGAGTACAATAGTGGCACTTACATTGTGGAGTTAACCGAGAGCCATCTAATTGGATTTACGGATGGTTCAAAGGGATGGAACTCACGTCTGGTAGTGTAAACCTAACCAACTACTTGTGGGTGATGATTACATGGACCTGGAAAAAAATTACTACCTCCGCTTTGCTAAATCAATAAAATTCACAATACTTTTGCTCACAGAAAAGTGCAGCTCTCACCCCCAGCAATGTAACTTCTTTTGCAGCAGATGGAAACCATACATAAATAAATAACTGGACAAATTAGAATGAACAACTGATCGAAAGTATTCAGTCCCAGTGCCTCTATCTACAACACAATTCTTAAGAAGAAAACACTGCAGAAAATGGGTGAAAAAATGGTATAAGAGCTAAATTTCTTCTGTAAGATATTGTCGTCTACATATGAAAAGAAAGCTACAACATGCTCACTTAAATAAGACTGTAACAATGACAGCTGATTGGCATTCAAGGAAAATCTTACTAGGCAACAACTTAAATGAAGAGTTCCAGGCACTTAATGGCTGCTAAGAGAAAGCTAATCAGTTTTCATAAGGGTAGTGAACCACAGTAGGTTCTCCAATCCCAAGACTGTATATCTGTGTGTCTGTCAGTCTGTCTGTCTCTTTCTCTCTCTCTCTCTTTGTGTGTGTGTATGTGTGTTAGTGTGTTGATGAAGATGCCAATAAGTTAGAAGAAGGGGGAAAGGAAGAGCTGGGGAGGAAGATGGCTGAGTAGAAATAAGACAAATTCAATATTTGCATATTATTCTCTTATAAACTGTAATAATAAAAAATGAAGTCATTACCTCCTTCAATAACTTAAGTCGCATTCTTATTTTCAGTTGTTTTAGACCACAATGTGTGGTAGGAGGCTGCTTGTTTGTTCCCGGCTGCCTAGCCTCCTGATATAACCGCTCAGAAACTGTATTAATTAAGTCACTGCTAGGTCAATCACTAGATCATATTCCTAGCAAATTCTTACATATTAAATTAATCCATTCCTATTATTTTATATTTTACCACAAATGGTAATGTGGCAAATGTGGCCTACTGGAAAGGATCCAGCTGGCAACTCATGTCTTTCTCCTCTGGCAGCTATTTGACATCTCTTGACTCTTCTTTCTTTCTCCAAGCATTCACTTAGTTTTCCCAGCTTAGCTCTACTCTGACCTATTACAGGACGATGCAGTTTCTTTATTCATTAATCAATAAAAGCAACACATATACAGAAAGACTTCCCACACCAACAATGCGTATAAGAAGATGCTTAGAAATCACTTTTCTAAAGTGATCTTATGTGTTTTTCAGGACCAGTGAGATGACTCAGTAGAAAAAACACTTGCCACCAAAACTAAATTCCTGACTTCAGTCTCCATGATCCACATAGAAGAAAGGTGCTGATGGAGGCTATTCATTAATTTCCAGCCCACCCAAAACCGAAAAAATCACCCAGAAACTGTATTAATTAAAACACTGCATGGTCTATTAGCTTATGCATATTTCTAGCTAGCTTTTATATCTTGAATTAACCTATCTCTATTAATCTGTGCATCACTATGAGGCCATGGTCTACCAGCAAGGTTCCAGCAGTCTCCCGTGGGCATCTTTCTCCTTTGGTGGCTACTTGACTTCTCTCTGATTCTGCCTACTGTCTCCTCTATCTGCTTGCTGTAGGCCCAAATCAGCTTCTTTATTAATCAATGGTATTCACAGAATACAGAGAGGAATCCCACATCAGAAAGAGGGAAAAGATTCCCTCATATTGCCCTCAGAACTTCATAGGGATTGTCACAAACACACATTCATATACATACATACATACATACACAAAAACACATATGTGCTTATGTGCACACATACATTCATATGTATAGATACACATAAGTACATATATGTATATACACATATTTATTTATTTATGGATGTATATGATAATGATTTCCAAAGAAGTGATATATAAGGGATCAGGCAGATAAATTGTGGCTGGCCCAAAGTAAGGACTGTAACTGGGCATGTCTTTATGACTATTAGGATTTCAGGGTCCTTGAAGGAATCTGTCTAACACGATTACCATTAATAGGGCCACAACAGTTAATGAAACCGTCCTGAGAACATTTGATGACTTGTTGATCACTACAGATATGATACACTTATGCTCATCAGCTGAATATCAGGTGGTTTCTTACCAGTTTTCTGGTTCCCTGCATATTAAAAACAAAAGCAAAATTTTAAAGTGCGTTAAGAAATCACTTGAAAATGTCAAATTTTTATTTTTCAAGACAAAGGGGATATCAGTATTTTTTTATTTCCCTATGACCATATACAAATCACTTGTATATAACATAGAAGATCACTCCTTTCCATATAGTCTACCATAATAGAGTTTTGATTTTGAACAAGGGAATTTATTAGGTATATAGCAAGCAGAAGCTGAAGCTTTACTAGTAAGTATCCCACGAATACATGCAGCCAATAGATCACAAATACCATCAAGTATGGCACTCACATCATTCACTGAGACAGCTGGAATAGCCTAATTGAGAGACCAAACAGTAGTAAGATGTGAAACTTACAAAGAGGAGCAGAAACTACCTATTAAGTTTGAGGAGTCAATTGAAAATCGCAACCAAGCTTTTTCTCCAAGGATTTGCTTCCATCAACTGCATTATAATTCCCTGTTCCCATTGCACATATTATCATGTCATAGAATAAACAAGCACTAGTAACATCTGTTAGGAATGGCTTATCTTTTAGGTATTATTAAGGACAGAATACTTATAAAACCTGTTGTTGCTTGCTTTTATTTTTCCAAGCACAGATAGGGCCTGCAGGCCCCAAGAAATAGGATTTGTGAGTCACTACATAGGTGCTGGTAACTCAAATTTCATCCTCTGGGAGAACAGCAAATTCTCTTAACTAACAGTCAAACCCTCCATTCCTTTTTTTTTTTTTAATTTGTTTTTGTTTTGTTGTTGTTGATAGTAGTGGTGGTAGGGTTTTTTAAAAAAACAATTATATGCTTCTTTGTATTCTCCCATTTAATATAAAATGTGATCTTCAAAACAATCCATGGAAATAAGGAGGGTATATTTATTATTACTACTTTACAGGTAAAGCATCAAACATATTAACACTGGGAAAATACATTTTATTTGTACCTAGACCTCCTTGAATTAATCACCTTTATGTTAATATATACTTAATCCAAGTCATAATAACAGAAGTTACCTCAAATTTTAAAATAACAATGTTATGTAACATGTAATTCTGGCATTGTCCTAGTGTTTCAAATAATTTGCAGTTTAATTCAGATTCATTGCTTATCGATTATGGGTTACTTCAAGTAAAACATGATATTCTCTACATCTCAGTGTATTGATTTATAGATATTATTAGTGTTATTTCACATCACTACTACATAGTTTGCCTTAGTAAACCTAAAAATGTTATTAAAAGAGATAGGTGATAAATTTGTGATTACAACAAAGAGTTATTTTAAGAGGAATACTTTTCAAAATACACACATGTATACTGGGAAAGAACTGCAGAACGTAGGGCTAAAAGGGTCCGGCCTGAGGCCTACGCTGATGCTTGTGTCAGCTGTGACACCTGCTCAAATTGCTATTACATAGATGCTACTTTAAATTCAAGCTTCGAAACTGTCAGGTCATTTTTTGAGCTCTAAATCCTAAAGTCTGATGAGCATATTTCTTCATAAGAAAATGAGATGGATTCCTTGAATGTGCTGTGCCTTCGAATGAGCAGGGTCCGCTTGGGGAAGTCACCCTGTCTTCCTTTCACTTGCAGGCTCGAACTCGCATCCTTCTGGCCTCTCTAGTAGTAGCAAAAGGCAACGATTTCTACTTCAAAATTTGTGAAATCAGCACTGGGAATAGAAAATAAAAGATATTTTTAATCATAAAAATAAATTAAGAAATATGTTTAGGGACCTTTAAAACACAGTATCTTAATCCTCTGGCTTCTTATCAAGAATACAGCTTTCTTGCTTTTTCAAAAATATAGCACTTATGATACTTGGCTCAAATATGATGCTAATCTCATATTCTGATGAAACTTTATTAATTTTACTGTTTCATTTAATGTATTATCAGCTAAGATGAACTAGGCTTTGTTAATGATATTTCCTTTTTTATTACATTTATTTCTTTATATGTGTATACCAGGAGGAAGGAAACCAGGTTATGAGATTTGGCAGTTAGACATACTGCACCACCTCACTGGAACAAGCATAAGGTATTTCCTTGATGATGGACCTTAGCCAGAAAACTACAAAATAGAGAGTGAATTTTGTTGTCTGTAATCTCCCCCATTTACTACAGATCTAAGACATTGAGCCTAAGTTTAAGGAAGTCACATGGGACAAACATAACATATATCTAAACACTGGAGCAGGACACCTCCTCTAAGGATGAAATTATTTCAAGAGAAAGTAGCTGGGATGGATGTACAAGAAACTAGGTGTCATGTGTTGGCAAGCCATGACATTCCACAAACCAATCAGGGAATAGGTGAAGGAATGACTCCTCCAGCTAGCACAACCATTTGCTTAGATACTTCCTGGAATTATTTATGTCAGTCTGTGATGCAATTTACTTTGGGAAAACTAATACATCTGTTCTGCATTTCTGAAGGCCCTGGGTATCTCCTGGATGCTGTTTTATTGGGAGGTAGTGGACATAGTGATCAAAGGGGGAGGGGAGCTCTTGCCACTATGGCAGGATACTTATTCATCTGGGTGTGATTTTTCAGATGGCCAGATGCTTTCTTGTTATCATTAAAGGCTTTCAAGATTGTGATCCCCCCCCCTCTCTTGTGTGTGTATGTGTGTCTTGTGACCTCAATCATCTCTGTGAAAATATGCATTTTTCCCTCTCCATCTTTTCTATAGAATGTGATATGTTCGTTTCCTCTGAATATTTTTAGTGTTTTCACTTGGAATGTATTCTTGGCCTGTTAAACATATCTGGGTATATTTTTCCTTGTACTTATCCTACTTCAAGCTTGCTAAACTTTTTGAATAAAATATTGGTCCATTAGTTTTGTAAAAAAATTTAGCTATATTCTACTCCACTCACTTTCTCACCTGTGAATCTCAAATACATGCAATTTATACTAATTAACATTGTACGACAAATTCCAAAGGTGCTGCTTCATTTAATTTCTATTAATTTTCATACTTTTAACTAATCTGTAGGAATTGTTGACCTTTGATCAAATTTGTTATTCAGTTAAGCCTTACTGTGCTTATAGAATTCCTCATTTTTGATATTCATTTTTTTCTTTTAGTGTTTTTCTTTTTTTCAACTTTATTATTGTTTCTATGCATTCATATATATGTTTATGTGTGTGCCCCAGTGTGTGGAGGCCAGAGATGGACATCTAATGTCTTTCTCAATCATTCTCTACTTTATTTTCTTAAAGACATGTGTCACAGTCCTGCCACAGGCTGGGTTCAAGTACTGAGACAGGGAAGGGTATCGGCATGAAGAAATGAACTAGCGTCTGACCGTCAGATGACTTTCATATAAGTGGCCAGCCCTGAAGGGCTTGAGTGGTTTTTATTTATGCTTCAAAAACAAGTATGTTTTTTTCCATATAAACAAGCATGTTTTTCCCACCCTTCAACATTAACTTCTGGCAAAAACAAATGTGTTCAATACACCTTTTTCTCAACTTTTGCATCAAAACATCTATTAAACTACAAAAGATGCTTACCTCGTTGCTAGATTGGCCAAATATCAAGCCAGGTACATCTTGTCCTTACAAAACTAAAAGGTGATGAACAAAAGTCACACATTCTCCAGAGCAGCAGTATCATTCATTCAAAGCTCGACAATGCATATTTATAGAAATACGGGTGAATTGCCTCTGATTCTGTCAGCATTGACTTGAACAGCTTTCAGTGTCTGGAGTGACAGCTCTCATCCCCAAACAAGAAAACCAAGAAGTATCAGCTCACAAAGAATTCCAGGGGGAAATATCTTAGAAAAAAAATAGGATCTCTGGGAATGATCACATCTGTCCCATCGCAACTCATAAAGTGACACTAAAATCCAAAAAGAGAATAATGAATACTAGGAGAGAGAAGAGAGTGCGAAGGCCATATAGTCCCAGCAGTATTCTGCACTGCCCCAAAGTCTGCTGATTCTTGCCAAGTGAGACTGTCTCCAATGGGTTTTGCCTCATTGAGACCATTTGGACAAGCACTCGTATTCTGATCTGAAATTAGGCCACACAGCTCCCAAAAGACATGGTCTCACACTAAACCTGGAACTCAGTGATTTATCTGGATTCACTGGCCAACAGGTGCCCAGGGATCCTTGTGTCACTATTGCCCATGTGCTAAGATTACAGGAATGCACCAAGATACCTGACATTTTAGAATACAAGTGTGGATCCAAATTCTTCAGCAGGAAGCAGTCTGTAACTGAACCATCGCTCCTTCCCTTCATTTTTATACATCAAATCAGCCTTTGATTTGTGTGTGTTTGTGTGTGTGTGTCCACTAAAATTTATTTTTGTTATTATAAAAATCAAGGAAAATATTTTAAATTTACTTTAAGTAAGCATATGATCACTAATAGTAAATTCCTAGTCTGTAGGTCACACAAAAACACCACAGTTTTTTTATAGTTGACAAAAATTAATAAAGTAGTATTCACTCATGGAAGAAGGCATGCTTGTGCCAGGGAGATGGCTAATAAGGGAAAGACTTTCTTCACTCAGTCTGGCAATCAGGACTTTCCATTCAAATTTAATACCCAGGATTCACATAATAGAAGGAAAAAAACTGAGTCCAGAAATTCCTCTAACTTTAACAAGGGTGAGGTACATGTGTGTATAAATACACACACACACACACAAACACACACACGAGAGAGAGAGAGTGTGTGTGTATCTCCTCTTGCTTATAGTAGAAGTAATAATCACTTTTTTAAAACTTTTTATGTCTTAGTAAACAGGTATCTAGTTAGTCATTTTAATCAAATGATTGCAATATGTAGACTTCATTTTAATCACTATGAATCAATATGATACAGTTAATAATGAGGTATGTGATTTTAAAAGGGATATTCATCTGATTCAAAGCTGTGATACAAAGATTAAGACAACATACTGGTCAGAAACATAAGCAATTGTCAATATTTTACATTCTGTAATCAATAAAGATTGGCATGGATGGAATTTACATATCTAAAACTAGAATAGAGGGAGTTAAATTAAATCTAATAATTTATATATTTTAACAAACAAAAACCAGATAGATTTACAAATGAATTTTGGACTTATTCGGAAAGTTGTGTTTCAAACCAGCGTTTAACTGTTTGGGAATAATTACAGACATTTCATTTAGTTATGTGAAGTTGTGATGCTTGTTGGGTTAATTATTCACTATTAGTATTTGTTTTCTGACTTCTTAAATTTTAGTATAAGTTAGGACTTTTTTAAAACAACAAAAAAAAGACGTTTCCCATCTTTGTGACAAAGTCAAAATGATCCTTCTAGCAGGCATTTTAGATTTCTGTTGCAAATATTAAATCACCTACAGAATAATTAATAATCTGTTTTTCCAAACAGCTCAATAAGTTGATGGTATTAGAAATACACTGAAAAGCAAAAGATGTTCATTATAGTTTTTTCCTAAAAGTGAGATGTTTGTGACAGTGATTATCGAAGGTTTAAGTTGTTTAGCCCGTATAAAAACTTGTGAGTCAACTTACTTTTAAAAGTAAATTATAATTTGTCTACAGACTTTGGAAAATTACAAAGGAAATCAGATTTATTGCCATCTTTGGGAAATTCATCAAAAGAAAATTAATACTGTCTGTTTAATAGTGATGCAATGTAGAATAATCCACTAAACTCCAGCCTCGAGTGTCATTTGTTTCATTTTGTAGAAAAATATTTCCTCTTACTTGAAGTAGAATAAATTTAGAGAATATATCCTGCTAGTTTATCATAAGATAGATTGTGAAAAATTGTCAAAATATCCTACAATTCTTCCCTTTTAGTTAAAAGTTGGAAAATTAGGTCTCCAAGTTGGAAAACAAAATCTGTACATGACAAAAGCCCAGGAGACTGTTTATTGTAACAGCATAGTCTACTTAGAAATGTTATTCTGATTTTATAGTTTATAGAAGTTGTTTTGTTAAAATAAAAAGAAGAGATATGATTACTATAAGCATCATAAGTAATAAGGACTGCTTAAATTCATTATGAAATATATATACATATAGAAATATCTTCAATTGAGCTATATTCATTTCATATGTAAACTGTATGAAAATCACTTTAAAAACAGGGTTTAAGGCTTACTGTTTTCGATGTACTGCTCCTGGTCTCCACAATCTAAGAAAGATACACATCTGTACATGCTGAACCTTAAACAATATTTACTTGCAACTCTTTTGGCATTTATAATTCCTGGGCAGTATGGATGCATGTCTTCATCAGTGCCTTTATTGATTCTAAAGATTCTGTTCAACACTTTTTATTCATACTTAAAACAATTTCCCTCTTTTTTGTGTTCTTTATTCATTCATTCATGGAGTTTTGTAATTCTTACTCTTCCAATTTGCCTTGCTTAATTTTTCCCTAAGTTTTTCCCTTTTCTCAAATTGATTAATCATGGTGGAGGCTCATCTATTGCAGTCTGCTTGAACATTCACCATGTTTGTCTAACTTAATCCTACAGACAGTGATCATGGCTACTGGCATCACTGTTAGCTTCCCATCCTGGAAGACATGTTTTACTATCCAGCATAGTAGAGAGCTGTATTCTATTCTTCAGTCTACCAAACTCTCCTCTGCTTATGATTTAAAACTTCTATCACTGATCCCTTCATTTTCTATAGGATAATAACCTCAGTCTAAAATCTTCATTATCCTAGTTACATTAAGAACATTTTCTTTTATGGGAAACCAAAGTAAAGCGTTTTAACATCTGCTTTCTCATATATTATCAACTCATTTTCTTTCCCTAAGGATTCATAAAAGAGCATATTTTGAAAGTCGAAGATTTTTTTCACCAGTTTTATTGAGATACAGTTTGCATATAAACTATATATATTTATGATATAAAAACTTAACTTTTTTGTATTTATACACATTCTGACAAAGGATATGTTATCTGATTTTTTTATTGGAGAACTTTGCTCATTGAGTTTTTTATTTGGAAATGTGCATATATTCCTTGATCCTGATCAATATACTTTACTTGAAAGAATGCTAGTAAAGTAGAAAAAAAGCACAGACAAATTTTGGTATTAGTTACTGGGCAAAAATCTAAAAGTTTTGGAATATTAGTTTAAGTTAGGTAAAATTTTTTTATGCTGTGGAATGTTTGTTTACTTATGAAAAGACGTGTTGTATTCTTTTATGTTGCACTTATTTAACTATGTAAAGCTATGTTACTTTGCCTGCTGAAGATATTTGATTGGTTAATAAGGAGCTGAAAGGCCAATAGCTAGTCAGGAGAGAGAAATAGGCTGGGCTATAGGGTAGAGAGAATAAACAGGAGGAGAAATGTTGGGAAGAGAGAGGGATCAAGGAGATAAAGAAGAGGACTCTAGGAGCTAGCCACCCAGCCACACAACCAGCCATGGAAAAAGAACAGTAGAAAGAAATATGGAATAAAGCAAGGTATAAAGTTCATAGGCAAAACGTAGTTAAAGAGAAACGGGATAATTTAGGTTTGAAAATCTGACTAGAAACAAGTCAAGCTAAGTCCTGGCATCCATAAGTATGAATAAGTCTCCTTGTATTTCTTTGGGATTTGGGTGGCAGCCCCCCAAAGTGAAAAAAAAACTTAAAAACAAAACAAGCAAACAAACAAAAACAAAAACATCTAACCTTATAATTCTAATTCTATTCAATTGCAAAATGAGATGCAGCATGTCATATGGAAGAGATGTAAAATAATTGATTGTTAACAATATTTTTAAAGTAGTATCTATTTCCTAGGCATAGTTATCAGAGATGCAAGCCAAGGTAGAAAGCCAGTCTGTCTCTCATTTAGAGATCAAAGGGTACAAAGGGCAAGAAATGCCAACTGGAGCATGTCTAACAGTACAATGTTATACATTCCGTGATGCAGAAAGTTTGAAAGATGCAGTCCATCATTTGCCTCTAAGAATGCCCATATAGAAATGTAAGGAGAGAAAGCAACTTTGTCAAGAGATAATACACTATCCTCAAAACTTTGGGGTTTTTATTAATCCACTAAATTTATGAGTCAATCTTGAGGCTGAAGAGACAACCCAGCATTTAATAGCAGTGTCTAAATGAGCACAGAGACAAGGATCAGGTCCCAATGCCCATCTGAAATGAGCCACGGCTAGAACCACAGCACTGCAGAGACTGGAAAGAGAAGAATCAGCAGGGATTTTTAACTACCTGCTTAGACAAAAATCTGCAAACTCCATGTTGCCTACTGGTGTAAGAGGTCCTTCTGTATTTGTTTTGCTTTCATTGGTTGAATAAAGAAACTGCCTTGGGCTTTTGATAGGGCAGACTTAGAGTGGTGGGGAAGGCAGAACGGAATGCTGGGAAGAAGGCAGTGTGGCAGACGCCATATTTCTCCTCCTGGAGATGGATGCTGGTTAGACTCATGCCGGTAAGCCACAGTCAAGTGGCGATACACATTAATGAAGATGGGTTAAACGAATATGTAAGAGTTAGCCAATAAGAGGGTAGAACTAATGGGCCAGGTAGTAATTTAATTAATACAATTTTTGTGTGATTATTTCAGGGGCTAAGCTAGCCAGGTGGCAGGACACAGCCTGCTCCTCATCCAATAGCCTACCAGCTGAGACCAAAACCTGCAAACTCCAGGTACAACTAGATACCTTGTATGAAGGAACTGTGCTTTCATAAACAGAGGGAAACACCTATTGTGTCCTTTGAATGCTCATAAAGTACTTGCATTCACAGACCCATGTTCATACACTAGACACCCACCCAACCCCAGCCCTCCCCACACTCGCACACACACAAACACACACACACACACAAACACAAACAAAAACACGCAGTCCATCTATAATTTAACCAAAAACTGATCCCTGTGATAGAAGTCTGGCAGGTTACCTAACAGTTATTTGTGATCTCCTGACTTTCTAAGAAAGCCTTAATCATAATTATTGACAGGACTGTTTTTACTGCTGAGAGCAATGAGAATGGTGCCCTGGCTTAGCTTCCGTTAGGCTTTGAAATCGAAGAGAATTTGAATAAACTTCAAGACCAAACTGAACCAATCCAAAAATGAAATGTGGTGTCTTCTCTGCCAGATAGCTAATAATACTCACAGAGATTTGCATAAGAGTTAAGTTTAAGGAGAGGAGTTGAACAATTTAAAGAGAAACTATCTCTTTCAAGGATTTAATGTTAAATATTTTAAAGAAAAATACTGCAAGGGAGGGAGAGAAAAAAAGAGGAGAGAAGAAGAGAGGAGAGAAGAGGAGAGAAAAGAGGACAACTAATTGGGCTGATTTTACAAAACTGCATTAGGAAAATGAATTATAGTTTAAGGGCCCAATCTACTCTTTTTAATGTGGTAGAGTTATGAGGTTCTTTTCTTCTCACTTTAGTGTGCAAAGTTCAGGGGTGAATACATTTTCCTATATAGATTCAGTCCTTACAAAATGACTTTCAGATGAAGTCTCTATATAGTATTAACAGTGTAGGATTTAGAACGACTTCTGTGAGGGGACCTAGGGAGAAAAGATGTCTATCAGATACCAACGTACAGTGGTTTTTGAGGACCAGCTCAACTGCAGCTCAAAAATTCCTGAAGGGAATGAGATGTGTGTTGAGTTTTGCCAG
The DNA here is from genome assembly GCA_004026605.1 of Ondatra zibethicus. NCBI lineage: Eukaryota > Metazoa > Chordata > Mammalia > Rodentia > Cricetidae > Ondatra > Ondatra zibethicus. The sequence goes on along the minus strand of PVIU01014066.1, from coordinate 12,824 downwards.
AATGTAAATTTTCCTTACAGAAAACTTTTAAAGCCATGACTGATGTATATCAGATTATAAACTCAATGTCTAAAGAGAAGAGTTTGAGTATAGATGGAAATCATTTGGAACAATATATTATATTCCTATTATTGAATTTCTGTATAATTTATCTTGCTCAAAACATGCTACGGACACCAGAAGGGACAGGCATTTGAAGCTTACTAAGATAACACACCAAGGACCAGGACAGATGGTTCTTTAGATACACCGGGTTGCAGGCAGGAAACCTGTGTTTTATCACTTGGAAGAATAAGGTAGATAGAAAGAACTGACTCCTATAAGTTGTCCTGTGATGTGATCTCCACATATGTTCAGTAGCAAGCATATTAGCACATATGCACACACACAAAAAACACTAAGAAATAAAAAAATGAAAGAACTAAAGAAAGAAGAAAACATTATAATGGGATCAATTAATTATTGTGTAAAGCATTATTACTCCCATTCACATATTTTACAGGTAGACCTGGGGTCATTTGGCCTCCTAAGATTAGCTCTAAATATCTTTTGCCACGTAAGGAAATAAGATTTGGAAGCACTGTTACAGCATGAGATGACAAGATGACAGCATTAGCTACTCCAGAGGGCAAGGAATAAAGATGGATCTGTTAGATCCTAAAGCTAGGTCATGATCTATTTGTTTGTTTCAATACCTTTTGTTTATTTTAACAATGTGTGAATTTTAAATTTTTCTATTATTCAGGATCCGGACTATGAGACGTTACACAAATTTGTATGCTTGATTTCTTCTTTAGTTTTTATTTTTGTTTCTGAGGCAAGGTATCTCACTCTCTAGTCTAGGCTGTCCTCCTGCTGTTGGCCCCCAAAGGCTGGGCATAAGGGTGTGAACAATAATTACTCACTTCCAGATTCATTCTTTCCATTTCTCTCCTGCCCCACAGCAGCATCTTCCTTTGCTTTCACTTGTGAAATTAAATCAGATTAGAAGAGAGACTCTCCCTTTGTAGGCATCCTGTGAAGCCATTAAGCAGGTGAAGATTTTTTTACCCAGGATTTGAAAGAACAGAACTATTATGAGGAACCAGAGCGATTTTCCCCGTGTGGAAAACCCATCAACTTTCAGCTGCTTGGCACACAGACATCTGCAAACAAGTACCAGTTGTAAGGAGCATGACAACGGGCACTCAACAATATCTTAGGAAAATATTTCAGAACTGATTTCTGAGTGACACAGATTTATATTTGACTTCACAGGAAGAACAGGTAATCAGGAATTTGAAAGTCTTATAAGAACAAGGGAAGCTGCCAATCTTTTTGGTCATATCTGACATTTGACCTTTGATTATTTTCTTTGTTTTTCCATTATATGAAGAAACCATATAATATGTTAATATTATATATTAAAACAAAACAATTCATTTTAGATGTTGCATTGTCTCTATACTGAAAGACAACTTCTGAACACACACACAAAATCATCAAGGTCAATCCTTTCACCGTGATAGCATTCCTACCAGGAGAGTAAAAGTCATTGACTACAACTCCTGTGTGCTGAGATCTTTTGCATATTTTGAACTATTTTATAAGATTCTTGCAGGATGAATCTCCATATATAACAAACTCCTTAACTATAATCTTTATGCTCCTGAAAACCTATCTAAAACTGAAAACATACATCAAAATTGCTTTAGACAACAAACGGGACTACTGTCATGCCATGGCTGTCACACTCTTCAGACTGTACTGAGTAAGCAAATGTTGTCACGTAGGCTTTCTCATTTTAAGATTTTTTCAAGATATTTAGATTGTACAAATGTTAGACAGAATTGCCTCCTATTTTTAAGACATTAATTTTATAGTTGGTCTGACTTCATGAATATCTTTGTACCACATCAGAAGACAGAACTGGAGTCATAGATGGTTATAAATGGCCATGATAATGCTGAGAATCCAACCTAGGTTCTCTGAAATAGCATCCAGTGCTCTTACCAAGTGAACCATCTCTCCAGTCACAGATTTGGTTTTTGTTTGTTTGTTTTGTTTTGGTTTTGGTTTTGGTTAAGTACTCACAAAGTCATATAATTTTTTGAAAACTTGGCTCTAAAAATTGCTCTAGCAATATTTTACATGGCAGAATGTTGGATGTTTACCCTCATGACTGACTTACTGTGTACTGTAGACTAACAACAGACTATTGAATCATTTTCCTACCCAGAAAAAAAGAGAAAACTCAAATTTCTAGCTAATTAATATAGCTACTATAAAGTTTAAAATATATATTTAATTGAAATCAGAGACTGTCTGCAACTTCCATGCCACATATTTATTCTGGTACCTTTGTAAACACACATGAGGTTTCATAATTTTCACGAGTCATATTTTTTAATATATGTTATTTTTTAAAAAGACAACTGTAGCAGGGAACAAAAATATATGTGTATCTGATTTTTTACATGACTGTGCTTATTTTATTACATTCCTTTGTAGATTTGCTTTTCTTTCCATTTGTTTGTGTTGTTCCTTTTGCTCTTGTAACACATTTGATTTTTTTTTAAAGAATTGATTTCATTTCACAAAGAGCTAGCTTTTGTCTCTAAACATCGTGGGGATATTTTTGTTGTCAGTTCCATGGACTTTGAGCAGTACATCTGCTTTCATGCTATATATTCTGAGACTAAATCACAGTTTTTCTCCCAAGTGGGATGAATGGATTTGAATTGGACACGAGAAGAGAAGGACTGCTGTGCTGTTTGTTACAGCTGGCCAGCTTCGTTCAATTGAAGCAACAGGGATGTGTTGAAAACCAGGCTGTTTCCATAAGGTCATTATGAAGCCTGCTCTTGGAATTGCCAGTGGAAAATTTCAAAGAATCTTCCCACGGAGCGTAGATGTGTCTGTATAGAGAAGGTAGCAATCTTCTATGTGCTCACAACTAAGCATAGCACGGCTGTTATCCAAAGGGAGCTGTGTATTTCTGCCCTTACTGTGCTAGTTATAAAGTGTGACTGAGTTGTCTTATTTATTACTTACTGAAAAAGGACTGAAAAGGGTGTTTTATTTGTTCTTTTATCATAATTCATATTTGGCCATTAAAATCAGCCAGTTTCCATTAAAAAAAATAGTCACAAAGCAACAAAGGAGAGAAGCCATGAGTTTCTACTCTAGAATAGATTTAGTCTCTCTTTTTAAATCATGTTTGGAAGTTTTCTTCAGTGTGGGAACAGTGCAATAAACACTGTCTCCTACTTACTTGCTGTGGGATTCCCCTCTGTATGCTATGAATATGTTTTATTACCATTGGTTATTAAAGAAGCTGTTTCAGCCAATGGCTTAGTAAAGCCAAACAGGAAATCCAAACAGAGATATAGAGAGAAAGTAGGCAGAGTCAGGGAGACGTCATGTAGCTGCCAAAGGAGAAAGATGCCAGACTCCAGCTGCCAACCAGAACCTTGCTAGTAGGTCACAGTCTCATGGTGATTCACAGATTAATAGAAATGGGTTAATTTAAGATGTATGAGTTTGCTAGAAACTTGCCTAAGCTACTAGCCAAACAGTGTTGTAATTAATATAGTTTCTGTGTTATCATTTGGGTCAGGGCAGCTGAGAAATGTAAGAGCAGTCTCTTCCTATACTAACTGATACTCTTTTGTCCCAAAAAGCAAAGAAATCACAGTATAAGTTCATAATATAATCCAAGATCTTAAGACTCTACAATAAAACAACAGGTTACTGTTTGAGTGTGTCCATGTTGTGCATTCTGTTTCATCCAAAGACTTCAAATTCTTTAACAATATTATTCACTTAAATGTCATTACTTGTTATTTTAAATATGTATTAGATACAACGAGAACCTAATCCATACTCACAGATCATATCTTTGAGACATTGATTCAGTTGAGCATTTAAAAATTCAAGAGATAAAATGGCATAAGCATTGATTAATAAAGCTATAATTGCAGACTTACAGGCAACTATTTTTATATGCTGCCCGTATTTTATTTCTTTTTTTTCTTTCTTTCTAAATTCCTCCAAGTATACTATTGTGTGCCTTTTTCATTGCCATTTAAGTCACTGTTCTTTGCAACTAAGCAAGCAGGGAAAAAAATGGCCACTAGTACAGTGAGCAGATGGCTAACGCGGTCCCCTCCATGTGACTCCTAACACAGAAGTCTGCTCAAGACTACATGGTAAATAGTGTTTATCATAGGTAGGATCATTATCCCTTTAGCCCTTTCATTAGTTCTTTGACCCCTATGGTTCAACATTAATGAAACCAGACTTCCTGTTCCTGAGGCCTCTGTACTATTTCACTAGTGTCCTGGTAATGGAGTGTGTGTTTACTGGAGCTACATTACACAGCTTTCTATTGCTTGCCCCTAGCATCAGTCCCACACAGTTGTGGGTCTTTGACACACACTGGTAAAGTTCTAGGATGAACTGTGCTTATTAGAGCCCACCAGGAAGGCACGCTTCTTAGTATAATTAGCTCCCCTGAGAACAATGGCTGCCTTCACAGCAGGAAAGCTTGAAGAAATTTAAAGTATGGAAAGCACAGGAAAAAGTACCTGTAATTAAGTTCCCTTTCTCCCTTTTTCCTGTGTTATATTGCTTTTTCTTCCTTCCTTCTTTCATTCCTTCCTACTGGTATTCTAGTTTATTTTTAGCTTTCATCTTGATTAGCAAAATTTGATTATGTAATTTGGTAATTAAACCTCTCCTTGCTGAAGGTCACATATTTAATTGGTATATGATACTAATCTTGTTGTTCTTGTAGTGGAAATTGAATAGAGAAATATATTTATAGACACCACACACAAACACATGATTTGTAAAAATTTTTTGCTTTAGAGTCTTTTATACTCTAAGTCCTTTGTTTGAGTCTTCTCTATGAATATACCACACTCATTTTAACATGGGCATTGTTCTGCTATTCCCAATGAAGGATACTTTTGATTTTTTTGTGAGAGCCTTTCTCTTTATATTTCTCATTATCTTCATACTTCCTTCTTATTCTCCTGTATGCAGTTTGTTCATCCCATTATCCCATTAGAGCCCTCCTGATGATAGTTGACAGCCTGTTGACTTTTGTTATGAATGTACCAATTATCATTTTAATACTTTGCAATATCTCTCAAGTGGTATAGGTAAGATGTGTAAGTAACCCATAACAGCAAGTGGCAAAAGCACGCAATCAAATATACGAATAACAAAAACTCAGCCCTTCTATGGCCTCTGCTTATATTACTCATTCATCTGGGGGAATGAAATAGAGTGCACTATGCCATTCACTTCACTGTGCAAATATTTATCTAGTAAAAGGCCATCTCTTGAGGCATATCACTGGTGTGTATGTGGAAAGGGATTTTAATAAAGATCTAAGCAATCCTTAGTACATTTGTCTAGACTTGGGAAAAGCATGCTTTGAAGGTCACCAAGGAACAAAAAAAAATGGTAATAACTCTGGTGATTAAAATCATCTTCTTGAAGTTCCAGAGTTCTTTTGTAAACAACTTACTGAGTCAACTGTGAACACAATGGAAAGCAGTCTGTTCAAGTAGCTGACTCTATAGCTTTAGAGACTGAATCTGGGGTTTTAAAAGTCAACAATAAAGTCAAGATTTTTTACTCCCTAATTTTCCTGCTCAGAGGCTATATTTGCACAACACAATCAACCCTGCTGTTTCAATCAAGTTAGTGAGAAAAACAAGTCAGGAGACCCAGCTGTTTGGCATTTTGTATATGAAACAGCTGGTTGATTGTCTGAATTTTTCATTTTTGAACCAATCTTGCTGTCATGATATGGAAACATCCTAAATACTGATTCATTTCCTTGTGAAGTTTAAACAGCTTTGATTGTAGGGAATCTGGGGTAAGCAACCTTAGAATTACTAAGATATGCTTCACAGTGGCTTGATGGCACATATAGATAGCCCGAGAAAGAACACATTGGCAGTACAGGAAAAGTAGGTGGTTAATTATTATTAGGACTCTACCTTAAAATATTCTAAATTCTCTTGGCAGAAGATGCTATTACTGTAATGAAGAATAAATGATGAATTATATTTTAAAAAATATTTAAACAAGCTTTCCACATTTGTGAAATTATTTGAATTTTTACATATTTTACATATTGAAATTTGAGTATAAATTTTGATGCATACATTCATTTCTCTATGGTGTAGATTTCACTCTAATTTATATTTCTAAAGTAAAATCATTAGAATTATCATGCCTTTTGCCATTAAAGCTATGTAAATCAAGAGCACGAGGATGTCTTATGCTAGAGAAGTACAGCTCTGAACATAAACATACATTCCCTAAAAGAAAATAATAAGGTTGAGAAAGTGCCATCACCAGTTTTCTCATAGTTTTATTCATATATAAGTGCATAGTATGTCAAAGTCCCTGAATAATTGCATTGATTATTAGTTTTGCATTTATCAACCCGGTGTGAGCCTATGTTGAGTGACAATGAAATAAAACAACTACCTAGCTCAGTCAATGCCACATTTTGTATCATTCAGTGATTCATTAATCAATGTTTACTAAAAAATATTTAAAATATATTTATGCTGAACATTTTTAGATTACAGTTATATATGTACAATAATTCCTTTTCAAATATTAATATTATAAGACATTAAGCAAATATAATTACCAGTGCAAAAGCAAATGCTTATGATTTATAAGAAATTACTATTTCACTCTAGAGACTGAAGAGCAGCACATACTGTGGGTGTCTTTGTCTCTTTCACCTACCTTTAGGTCCCTTTTCCTTCTACTAGGTTGCCCTCCCTCAGCCCTGATGTGAGGGATTGTGCTTAGTTTTGTATCATATGCTATGTCTGGTTTCTACCCCTGGAAGGCCTGCTCTTTTCTTCAAGGAAGCTGAGGACAAGTGGATCTGGGGGTGGGGAAAGGTAGGAGAGAGAGGTGGGGTTGAATTGTATCAGAGAATAATAATTTTAAAAGGTAAGTATCAAGCATTAATATTATTTTAAACACTGACCATAAGGGGATGACAAGCCAAACTGACTAGACCACAGAACATAGAATACTAGAGGGAACATGTCTGGAGGTGACTGGTTATATAAAATTCCAGCCATGATTACAAGCACATAGACACAGGAATATAGGCTACTCATGAACTCAAAGAATATCCTGTATAGCAGACATAATTCAGTCCAAAATGCATTTCGTGTAAAGATGGAAAGGTAATATTTTATAACTCTTAAAAATGTAAATCTGTTCTTACATTGTTCTTGGTGGCTGCTTTAAGTTGAAGTATATAGAGATATATATCACAATGCAATTGGTCATGCAACAGCAGTGGTTAGCCCTATTTATTTGTCATACTATGTGTTAGTTGTATAGAATAATAGTTTTCATTATTGTAATCTTATTCATGGGTTTAACACTGACATCATGTATACTTCTCATTGTCCTTCTTTGCTTTCCTCCTCCTCTTGATCTCCCTCCTCTATTCAGACTCCCCTCATCTTATCACCCATTCTCTATGATTTCAGGTTATACCTAGGAGGAAAATACTCTATAAATTGACTATCTATACATGGCTTATTTCATTTGACACAATCATTGCAAGTTCTGTCCATTTTCTTGAAAAGATAAAATTTCTTTCTTCATGACTGCATAATATTTTATGATTTATTTATATCACATTTTCCTCATCCACTGACAGATAACTAGCCTAATTTCACAACTTGATTATTATTCATTGTAAGCAAGTCACATGACCATCAGACAATGCTTTGGATATTGGCTTTGATAACATGGGAGTTATGCTGAGTTATCACCGATACCTGATTCATATGGTAGCTCTGCTTTAAAAGTGTTCCCATGTTATTGACATTCTCAAGAATGTAACCTCCCAAGGGCAGAGACAGAGGGGAAGATGGAGCACATTGTGGAGACTGAACTTCATAGCTCTAAGCCGAGAAAGCCAAGGCTTTAGAACAGACTACTTGTAATTACAAAAAGACAGCATGGACCCTTTAGAAATTTTCAGGACTCAAAGCCTATCAACAACTTCTCCTCTAGCATCCAAATGACCCAACAACAACAACAAATATATATATAGCCTACCCGGTTCTTTCCTTTCTTTCTTCCTCCCTCTTACCATTATACTTCCCTCTGTAATAATGTAACCCTTCCTTTCCTCCCTCCCTTCATTCCTCCCTCCCTTTCTTCTGTATTTTCTTCTATAAAAATTTTATCAGGGTCTTTCTGTTTAGATTAGGTTGAGTTTGAACTCACTACAGCCCAGAATGGTTTAAATTTCTCAAGGCTGAGATGATGACAAGCATGGGTCCCTTCAACCTGCTAACTTCTCTTGTTTTAAGCCAATTACTTTTTATTTATTAGAACTGTCTTAGAAACAAACTTGTTGGACGTTAAACAACAGAGGAAAGGCTAGACCCTGATGGTCTATATCCCCTGACATATGGCATCAAGGCTTTCTAAAGAAACTGAATTAATTTCCTTTGTTGGTTTGATTTAGTTCTATTTATTTTAATCTAACAAACAATAAATAATAGTTATAAAGTTATGAAATATTGCAAGACCATCAAAAAACTAAGTGGTTATATGCAATAGAAGGGTATTATAAATGTATCTGTCAACATCAGTTGCAGAATTAAATCAGGTTTATTTTTACACTGGCTTAAAAAAACAAGCATACTTAAGCTGGTTTGGGACTCCCCTTTGGTATTTTTATTAATAAACAAAGAAATAGTATGTTTTTCTTGACTTAAATACATAACTTAATTCTTATTGCTACCCCTAAAGCAAACAATGTTATCATGACAGACTAATAAAAAAGTTCAAGACAAGAAAAATAGAAACTATTTGTAATGTCAGATAAAGACAGGACATCCATACTATCTCAGCAAGAAACAGGGATTGTTATACAGGCCTTGAAAAAATGAGTTTGATACACTGAACTCTCAGATAGAGAAAATTAATTCCCCAAAGCTGTCCTCTAATTTCCACACGCATGTACTGTGTTATGCAAAGCAAGAATATGTGTATACACACATGCATACACATAAACACAATTAAAACTAAAAAAGTGAAATAAAAATTAAACCAGATGAAAATAAAATATTGCTTTTAAGTGAACATTATAGTATAGGTATATGTAATCAGGGACTGCACTCTAGTTTCTCAGCCACCAAGCCCGAATAATTACAGAAAAACTATATTAATAAGAACACTGTTTGGCCATGGCTCAAACATATTTCTAAATAGGTCTTACATCTTAAATTAACCCATTTTTATTAATCTGTGTCTCTCCAGGAGGCTGTGGCCTACCAATAGGTTCCAGTGTCTTTCTCCTTTAACAGCTACATGGTGTTTCCTGACTCTGCCTTCTTTCTCCTAGCATTCAATTTAGTTTCCCTACTAGTTCTATTCTGCCCTGCCATGGGCCAAAGAAACTTCTTTATTAACCAATGGTAATAAAACATTCAGAGCATACAGAGGAGCATCCCAGATCATCTCCTCTTTTCTATCTAAATAAAAAGAAAGGTTTTAATTTTAATGGAGTAAAATTACATATAACAAAACAGGTATCAAGCAAGAATTATAGCTGGAATATTTTTGTGAGTCTAAAGTTTTATATCTAAGTTATCTTTTATCATAATTAAGGAAAACTATAACTATCTGTCTTCAACTCCATCAAAAACCCCAGAAAGAAATAATATTACCTAAGTAAACTGGAAGTACATTGTAAACAACTTTCAAAACTCTAGAATTGACAGAGACATCCTGCTGCCTGAGCAATAAACCAAAATTCTTCTGTAACATTGGGGCATCCATCTTCAGCCTTAGGACCATAGATTCAGTGGACTTTTCCATGAAGCAGGAAATTTGAAAGGCTATTTACCCTATTTTAACAGTTTATCCATCACTTTCTTCTCTGTCCTGCACAAATATCTGACAGTTTTCTCTCTGAAGCAGGAAACTTGCAGGGCCATTCTGTCTTTTGGTATGTTCAGAAGTCACTTTTCTGTGGGTTTTGTCCAGTTTATACAGTGTACCATCAAGCAGTCCAGACATGAGCAGTTTCTTGCCCAAATGGCTAACCTTGTCACACTGAAGTCAAAGTCCATAACGAGTTTCTTCAATGCCTATCAACCTCTCTGAAGTAATTGGTGCTTCCAGAAGCAGACATGTCTCACTGTCAGGAAAAGTCTAAGTTCTTCAAACATTTTAAATACTATATTCCATAAGTCTTTAAAGTGTTGAAGATTATCTAACTAAAATATATCTCTGTATATCTAGAAAACTTAACTATCATGATACAAGTTTGACTATTATAAATAACTATCTATTAATCCATAAGTATTAATTATACATTTTAAATGAGCTGTATAAACATAATATCTTAAACAATAGTAGAAATATACATATAACAAAATTGACCTTAAATTTGTATCAATAAACCAAGATCCATATCTATGCAAAGTATTCATCTGTATATCATATCCACCTTTAAATGAAAACAAACATTTATAAACAATCATTTTAGGAATTTGGATGTCATTTTCTCCAAACTGCTTGCTGTTGATTGTTGGGCAAAATATTTGTTCGGTTCACAGAGACCTTTCAGGGGTGGTCTTGTTCCATAAAACCGCATTAGTTTGGAAGGAATCCATCTTCTATGGAAACAAAAGCAGAATCTCCTTTCCAAAGTAAGATATCTTTAGACTCAAATTTTGAAATCAAGATACCTTTAAATATATATGTCGGTTTAGATTGGGAGTCCTCAGAATTAAATATCTCTCTGGAGTAAAAAAATTCAAGAAAACACAATAATATACATAATCCAGACTCTCTGTGTAGTTTCCATCTTTACATGGCTTATTTTTTTACTCTATTAATTTTTAATATTTATTTTATTATCTTTACTCCTTTAATTTATGACTGTCTGTAATCTTGTCTATCTTCTTTTTCCTCTCTCTTCTAAGCCTCTGTACATTTTTTAAACACATTGTGACTCATTCAGAGGTATATTTTTATCTGACTCTGTTTTTATTGAACATCAGTAATCATTTTCTAACCAAAGCACCTTTTAAGAAAAATCGCTAAGCAGGCATGGCTAGGACCAACTCCGTACCCCTGCCTGTCTGTAGACTCCACCCTGTCCAACATGGTGGAGGTACATTCACTGCCTCTGAAGCCATGCTCAGTGCCCCAGCTACAGGAATGCAGTGGGTTGATGTTGCCATTAAGCAACTAGTAGCATGCTGCTGATAATCCCTATTTAAGTGCAGGAACTCCCCAAAGAGCCAGAGCTATTTGGGCTGCCAACACAAACCAGAAAGAGATCTCTGAAAGAAGCCATGCTGTTTTTGCTGCTGATGCTGAGTCAGAAAGCCTTTTCATAAAGGAGACATGCCTCTCCTTGCTGCCAGCAAAAAGAACCTATCAGGAAAAAGAATGTTCCTACCAAGAAGTTGCAGTTGGCTCCCATTATTGTTGGTCTAGAAGTGCTTTTGTTTTATGCTTTCTTAGACTTTATGTGGGTGTACATTGCTGAACACTGTGTGTCATTATGTAATCAGACACTGCACTTTAGCTTCCCAGAGGCCCAGACCCAAATAATCACACAAAAGCTATATTAATTAGAACAGTGTAGACAATGGCTCAAGCATATTCCTAGCTAGCTCTTATGCCTTAAGTTAACCCATTTCTACTAATCTGTGTATCACCACCAGGCTGTGGCCTAGTGGTAGGTTCCAGTGTCTTTCTCCTTCAGCATATACATGGCATCTCCTGACTCTGCCTTCTTTCTCCCAGCATTCAGTTTAGTTTTACCGTTTAGCTCTTTTCTGCCCTGCCATAGGCCAAAGTAGCTTCTTTATTAACAAATGATAATAAAACATATTTAGAGCATACAGACAGCCATCCCACACCAGGTATAAGTTATTATGAATTGTTTCTAAGAATGTGTTTATTACAGTATATGTAACATGCATAGGAAGAAAAGTGTCAACACAATTTGAATTTCTTTATCATTTTCTTTTATTACTTGCATGTGCAGGAGGAGAGAAGCCTTTATTCATCTCTGTTTTTATGCCAATACCAAGCTGTTTTCATTACTGTAGCTCTGTAATAGAGTTTGAAGTCAGGGATGGTAATGCCTCCGGCAATTCCTTTATTGTATAGGATTGTTTTGGCTATCCTGGGCTTTTTGTTTTTCCATATAAAGATAGTTATTGTTCTCTCAAGGTCTATGAAGAATTTTGTTGGGATTTTGATGGGGATTGCATTGAATCTATAGATGGCCTTTGGTAGAATTGCCATTTTTACTATATTGATCCTTCTAATCCAGGAGCATGGGAGATCCTTCCATGGCCAAAATCAAAAACACCAATGATTCCCTATCCTGGAGAGGATGTGGAGTAAGGGGAACTCTCATCCATTGCTGGTGGGAATGCAAACTTGTGCAACCTCTTTGGAAATCAGTGTGGCGGTTTCTCAGGAAACTGGGAATCAACCTACCTCAGGATCCAGCAATACCACTCTTGGGAATATACCCAAGAGAAGTCCAATCATACTCCAAAAGCATTTGTGCAACTATGTTCATAGCAGCATTGTATGTAATAGCCAGAACCTGGAAACAACCTAGGTGCCCCTCAATGGAAGAATGGATCAAGAAAGTGTGGATTATATACTCATTAGAATACTACTCAGCGGTAAAAAACAATGACATCTTGAATTTTGCATGCAAATGGATGGAAATAGAAAACGCTATCCTGAGTGAGGTAACCCAAACCCAGAAAGATGATTATGGTATG